>RXID01011444.1:0-28837 GCA_005019695.1 Trichopus zeylanicus subsp. travancoricus
TAGTAGTAGTTTTAGCTGCTAGGGTAGTACTAGTTACTATTGCAGCAGAAGTAGTAATAGTTGTTGTATCTATCGTAGTACTAGTAGTAGTAGTAGGAGAAGTAGGATTATTAGCGGTAGCTGTAGTGGTTGTAGCATTGTAGTAGTTGGAGTAGTCGTAGTAGTACCAAGAGCAGTAGTAGTAGTAGTAGTAGCAAGTGGAGTAGTAATTGTAGTAGAAGTAGTAGTTGGAGCAGTATTACTAGTAGTGGTAGTAGTAGTAGTCGTAGTTGAAACAGAAGCAACAGCCGCAATAGTGGTAGGCGAAGTAGTAGTAGTAGTAGGAGTAGCAGTTGTAGTTGCTGAAGTAGAAGTAGTAGTAGTAGAAGTTGGAGTAGTAGTAATGGTGGCAGCAGGAGTAGAAGAAATAGTAGCAATCGTAATAGTAGTCAGAGAAGGAGTAATAGTAGTAGTTGCAGTAGCAATATAGCAGCAGCAGCAGTAGCAGTAGTAGCAGTTGAAGTAGTAGTAGTTGTTGTTGTTGTAGTAGTTGTAGTCGAAATAGAAGGGAAATACTAGTAATTGTAGCAACAACATCAATAGAACTAGTAGTAGTACTAGTCATAGTAGTAGTAATAGTAAAAGTAGTAGTAGTAGTTGCAATAGTAGTAGTAGTGGTAGTAGTAGTAGGATAAGTAGTAGTAGTGGCAGTAATAGTAGTATCTGTAGTAATAGAAGTTGTAGTAGTAATAGCAGCAACAAAAGTAATAGTAGTAGTAGTAGTATCATTAGCAGTAGTAGCAAATTGGAACAGTAGTTGTAGTAGAAGTAGCAATAGTAGTAGTAGGAGAAGTTGTGGCAGTGGCTGTACTAGTAGCATTGGTAGCCGCAACAGTTGGAGGAGGAGGAGCAATAGTAGAAGTAGCAACGGTAGTAGTAGTAGTAGTAGTAGTAGCAGTAGTAGTAATAGTAGTAGTATTATTTGTAGTGGTAGTAATAGTAGCAGTAATGCTCATAATAGTAGTGCTTGCTGTAGAAATAGTAGTAGTAGTAACAGAAGCTGTAGTATCAATAGTAGTAGTTGTTGTTGTAGCAGTTGCAGTAGTAGTGGTGGTAGTAGTAGTAGAAATAGTTGTAGTTGCAGTAGTATCAGTTGTAGTAGGAGTAGTGGTAGCAGAAGTAGCAGTAGTAGCGAAAAAAGTAGTAGTAGTAGTAGCAGCAGTAGTAGAAGTAAATGTTGTTGTTGTAGTAGTAGCAGTAGTAGTAGAAGTAGTACTATCTATAGTAGTTGTAGTAGAAGCACTAGGACTAGTGGTAGTAGTTGCAGTAGTTGTCTTAGTAGTAGTAGTAGCAATAGGTGTAGTAGTAGTAGTAGTAGCAATAGGTGTAGTAGTAGTAGAAGTAGTAGTAGTACTAGTAGTTGTAGCTGTAGCAGTAGGAGCAATAGTTACTGTGGTAGTAGTTGTAATCGAAGTAGCAGTGGCAACAGTAGCAATAGTAGTTGTTATTGTTGTTGTAGGAGTAGTAGTAGAAGCAGCAGTAGCAGTTGTTGTAGTTGTAATAGCAGCAGTTGTAGTAGCATTTGAAGTCGTAGGATTAGTAGTAGAAGTAGTCGCAGCAGCAGTAGCAGTAGCAGTAGTACCATCAGTTGTAGAAATAGAAGTAATACTATGAGTGACACTAATAATTCTTGTAGTAGTAGTAGTAGTAATAGTAGTTGTAGTAGTAGTTATAGTAGCAATATATGTAGGAATAGTAGTAGTTGTTGTAGTAGAAATAGTAATAGTTGTACTTGTAGCAGAAGTAGTAGTAGTAGGAATAGTAGTGGTTGAAATAATGGGGGTAGTAGTAGTAGGAGTTGGAGTAGCAGTACTGGTAGCCGTAGTAGTAGCAGTGGTGGGAGTAGTAGTAGTAGCAGTAGTAGGAGTTAGAGCAGAAATAGTTATTGTTATAATAGTAGTAGTAGTAGTAGTAGAAGTAGTAGTAGTCAAATCAGTAGTAGTAGCAACAATAGTAATCGTTGTTGTAGTAATAATATTAGTAGTAGTGGTGTTAAAAGACGAAGAAGAAGTAGTAGTAGCAGTAGCATTAGTGGAAGGAGTTGTAGTTATAGTAGCAGTAGCAACTGTAATAGTAACAGTACGAGTTGGTGTAGTAGTTGTATTTGTAGTAGCAGTAGTAGTAGGAGTAATAGTTGTAGTTGTAGTTGTAGTAGTAATAATAGCAGTATTGGTGGTAGTAGTGGTACTAGTAGTTGTAGTAGTAGTTGTAGAAACAACAGTTGCAGCAATAGTAGTAATTTAGTATTAGTAGTTGTAGTAGTAGTAGTACGAGTTGGTGTGGGAGTAGTAATAGCAACAGCAGTTGTAGTAATAATAGGAGTAGCAGTCGGAGGAGTAGTAGTAGTAGTAGTAGTAGTAGAAGGTGTAGGAGGAGTAGTAGTAGTTGTCGTCGTCGTCGTAGTAGTAGTAGTAGTAGTAGTAGTAGTAGTAGTAGTAGTAGTAGTAGAGGCAATGGAGCTATAGCAGTATTCATAGTAATAGTAGCAGCTGTAGTAGTAGTACTAGCAGTAGTAGTGGCGATAATTGTAGTAAGATTAGTAGTACTAAAACTAATAGTAGTAGTAGTAGTCGTTGTGGATGTAGCAGCAGAGGTAACAACAACTGTAGCCACAACAGCAATAGTAGAAGTTGTAGCAGCAGCTAAAACAATAGCAGGATTAGGAGTAGCTATAGGAGCAGGGGTAGTAGTAGTAGTAGCAAGAGTGAGAATAGGTGTAGAAGTACTAACAATAGTAACAGTTGCAGTAGAAGTGATAGTACTTGTAGTAGTAGGAGAAGTGGTTGTAGTAGTAGGCGTAGGAATAGTAGTAGTAGGGCACAAGTAGGAGTATGAGTTGTAGCAGTAATTCTATTGCAGATGTTACTACTACTACTACTACTACTAGTACTACTACTACTATAACCATGACTACTGCTTTTACAACTACTATTGCTACTGCTGCTGCTGCTAATACCACTACTTCTACTATTGTGACTATTACGTCTACTACTCGTACTACTTCCACTACTACTGCTACTACTATTACTACTTCCATGGCTACAGCTACTATTGTTGCTACTACTACTGCAATAATTGCTACTGTTGCTACTACAACTACTATTACTTATACAACCGCTACTACTGCTACCACTACTACTACAGCTACTATTGCTACTACTACTACAGCTACTACTAATCATACTATTACTAGAATCCCTAATACACGTGATACTACTACAAATACTACTACTATGAGTACTACTACTTCTACTACAACAATAACAACAACTACTACTACTCCATCTCCTCCAACAATTATTGTTGTTATGGCAACTACTGCTACAACAATGACAACTACTACTACTACTGCTGCTCCTACAAATGCTACACCTGGCACTACTACAACCACTACAACTACGGCTACTAATGCCATTACCATTACTACTATTACTACTGTTACTGCTACTGCTACAAATTTTGATAGAACTACAACTATTGGTACTAGAAATACTTCTATTACTATTATAGCTACTGCCACTACTACTACTTCTCCTACTACTAATACTTCTTCTACTTCTACTACTACTACTACTAATAATAATAATACTAATAATACTATTACAATAACAACTACTACGATGACTAATACTACTATTACTCCAACTACCACTGCTATTGCTATTGCTATTACTACTACTACTACTCCTCCTCCTCCTACTACTATTAATACTTCTACTACAGCTAACACTCCTACTACTACCGCTAATGTTGTCGCTGTTATTACAACTACTACTTTGGCTACTACAACAACAACTACTACTGTTATTGTCACTACTACTATTACTATGACTACTACTACTACTGCTACTACTACTATTATAACCGCTACAACTAACACTACTATGACAACAACTACTACTGCTACTTCTACTACTACTACAACTACTCCCCCCCCCCCTATAGTTGCTACTTTTCTTACTACAACTACTACGCCTACTACTGCTGCTACAACTACTACTATTGCTGCGGCTACTACTACTACTGCTACAAGTTCTACTACTACTACAACTGATGCCGCTCCAATTACTCGAACAACCACAACACCAAGTAATACTCCTACTACAACTCCTACTAATACTACTACTATAGCTACTATTAATGCAACTGCTGCTACTACTACTACTATTATTTCTACTACTAATACTACTAGTGCGACTAGTAGTAGTACTACCACTACTATTCCTACTACTACTACGGCAACAACTCCTACTACTACTAATGCTACTATTAATACCACCACTATTACTACTACTACTACTACAACAACAACAACAACTACTACTACTACTCCTACTACGGGTACTACTACTAAAACAACAACAACAACAACAACAACAACAACAACTTCTACCACTACTACTCTGACTACTACTCATACTCCTACATCGACTGCAACTACCACTCCTACTAATAGTATTATAGCTATTATTACTAATTCTACTATAAATCCTAATACTCCTACTATTACAATACTACTACTACTAGTACTACAACTATTACTGCTACTCCTCTCACTCCTATTACTACTGATGCTGCTATTACTGCCACCACTATTGCTACCACTACTACTACTACCACCACTACTACTACTACCACTACTACTACTACTACTACTATTGTTACTAAAACTACTACTACTACTACTACTAGTCCTACACTAACTGTCATTACTACTCCAACTACCACTATTACTGCTACTACAACTAATACTTCTACTAATGCTAATAATCCTACTCCTACTACTATTACTACTACAACTCCTAAGACTCCTACTACTACTACTACTATTGCTGCTACTAATATTACTACTACAACTACTATAATTAATACTACTACTACTAGTACTAAGACTACTGCTACTCCTTCTACTACTACTACTACTACTACTACTACTACTACTAATACTACTACCACTACTACTACTACTACTACTACTACTACTACTACTACTACTATTACTACTACTACTTCTACTTCTATTACTACTACTATTACATCTATTACTAATACTACTACTACTACTACTGCTCTTACTACAACTATTACAACTACTAGAACTACCGCTCCTACTAGTACTATACTGCCATTACAACTACTACTACTACTACTACTACTACTACTACTACTACTTCTACTGCTACTACTGCTGTTGCTCCTGCTATTGTTGTTGCTATTGCTACTACTATAGCTTCCACTACTTCACCTACAACAACAATTATTGCTACTACTACTACCACACTACTAATGCTACTGCAAGTACTACAACCACTACAGTACTATTCGTATTACTTTTGTTGCAGCTACTACCGCTTCTACTAGTTCTACAATTGCTACTACAATTACTATTATTCCTACTACTACTACTACTACTACAACAACCACTGCTGCTGCTGCTGCTGCTGCTATTGCTACTATTGCTACTAATACTGCTACAGATTCTGCTACAGCTATTGTAGGTACCGCTGCTACTACTAGTGCTATTGTTGCTACTACTGCTACTTCTACAGCTACTAATACTACTACTACCACTACTGCTGCTACTACTACTATTACTACTACTAATGCTACTACTATGACTACTACTACTACTACTACTACTACTACTTCTACTACTATTGCTACAGCCACTACTACTACTACTAGTATGGCTGTTGTTGCTATTACTACTACTACAACAATAACTACTACTACTACGACTTCTTTTGCTACTACAATTGCGACTGCTTCAACTACTACTTGTACTACAATGATTGCAGTTACTTCTGCTACTACTATGATTGCCACTACTACTGCTATAATTGTTGTTACTACTGCTGCACCTTCTACTAGTACTTCTGCTTCTACTTCTATAGCTACTTCTACTACTATTGCTGCTACTAATGCCACTACCATTACCACTATGGCTATGACTACTGCTACCACTACTACCACTTCTGTTGCTTTTACTACTACTACTGCTAGTACTACTACTACTAATACTACTACTACTAGTAGTACTACTACTATCGCTACTACTACTACTGCAATAGTTGCTCCTGCTGCTACAAGAACTACTACATCTTCTACTACTGCTACTATTGCTACTGCTGAGGCTACTCCTATAGCTTCTATTGCTACAACTACTACACTACTACTAGTACTCCATCCGCTGCTCCTACTATTACAACTGCTGATATAAGTACTACTACTACTACTACTACTACAACAACAACAACAACTACTACTACTACTAATACTACTACTACTTTCAGTACTTGTAATATTTCTACTACTACTACAATTACTACTACGTCTACTACTACTACTACTACAACAATAACAACTACTACTACTACTACTCCTCCTACAACTACCACTACTAGTACTACTACTCCTCCTACTATTACTACTATGACTACAGCTATGAGAACTACAACTACTCCAGCCAGTACTACCACCACTACAACAACAACTACTAGTACTACTACTACTATTAGTACTTGCACTACAGCTGCTACTACTACTACTACCACTAATACGACTATAAGTGCACTACTACTACTACTCCTCCTATTGCTGCTACTACTACTAGCACTACTACTACTACCACCACCACCACTACTACTACAACAACAACAACAACTACTACTACTACTACTACTGCGACTAACACTCCTAATACTATTACTATTACTACTACTGCTATTACTACTATTACTGCTGCTGCTACTACTACTAGCACTACTCCTGCTCCTTCTACTACTATGACTAGTGCAAATACTACTACCACTACTACTACCACTACTACAACTCCTACTCCTACTGTGACTACTACAACAACAACAACAACTACTACTACTACTACTACTACTCCTGCTCCTACTACTACTTTGACTACTACAACTACTACTATGACTACTACTACTCCTGCACCTACTATCACTACTGCAACAACAACAACAACAACAACAACAATAACTTCTATGACTACTACTTGTACTACAACAACTACTACTTGTACTACTCCTAATGTAATTACAATGATTGCTACTACCATTGCTAATTCTTCTACTTCTAATACTAGTGCTATTGCTACTACTTTTGCTATGACTACTACCACCACTACTACTACTATTATGACTATTTCTACTGCTACTACACCTACTACTACTACTACAATAACTTCTGCTACTGCTATTACTGTTACTAATACTACTACTACTACTGCTACTACTACTGCAACTACAACTAATACTCCAACTTCTACGGCTACTACTACTACTACTACTATAACTACTACTATGGCTGCTACAATTGCTACTACTACTACTACTACAACTATGACTAAAGCCACTACTGTTACTGCTACTACTAATCGTATTACTACACTCCTACAACAAATGCAACTACTTCTACTACTACTGCTACTGTTGCTGCTGTTGGTGCTGCAACTGCTACTACATCTACAACTACTTATCCTACCCCTAATACTACCGCTACAATGATGACTACTACTACTATTGCTACTGATTTTCCAACAACTACAACTACTACTAGCTCTACCACCACTACAACTATAGCTTCTGCTACTATTACTACTACAATCACAACTACTGCTACTTCTACTACTACTACTACTATTACTAATACTAATGCTGTGACAACTGCAACTGCTGCTGCTGCTACTACTACAACTTCTACTATTCCTCCTGTAGCTACTACTATAACTATAATTGTTATTGCCACTACTACTGCCACACTATTGCTGTGAAAACTACAAGTACTACAACTACTACCATAGTAATCGTACCAGAAGTAGTGGTCATAGTAGTAGTAGTAGTTGTTGTAATATTTGTAGAAAAAGTAGTACTTGTAGTAGTACTAGTAGCAGCAATAGTAATAGTTGTAGAATTAGAATTCATAGTTGTAATAATAGTAGCAGTAGTAGTGGAAGTAGTAGTATTAGTAGTAGTAGCAGTAGAAGTAGAAGTAGTAGTAATTGTAGTAGTACTAGTAGTAGTACTAATTGCAGGAGTCATAGTAGTGGGAATAGTAGTATTAGTAGTTGTAGCAGTAATAGCAGTAGGGGTAGTAGTAGTGGTAGTTGCAGTAGTAGTAGTCGTAGTAGTAGTGGTGGTGGTGGTGGTGGTAGTAGTAGTAGTAGAAGAAGAAGAAGAAGCAATAGCAGTAGTGGTAGTAGTAGAAGTGGAAGTCGCATAAGTAGTAGCAATAGTAGTAATAATAGTTGGACTATGGCCTATATTAGCAGCAGCAGTAGTAATAATAATAGTAGTAGTAGCGGCAGTAGTACTAGTAGTAGCTATAGTAGAAGCAGTAGTAGTAGTGGTAATAGTTGAGGTAGTAGTAATAGTAGTTGTAATAGTTATTGGAGTAGTAGTAACAATAGTAGTAGCAATAGTAGTAGCAGCAATAGTAGTAGTAGTAGCAGTAGTTGTATTTGTCATAGTACTGGTTGTAGTTGTCATAGGTGTAGTAGTCATTGTACTGGTGGTATTGTTGGCTATACTAGTAGTAGTAGTAGTAATTGTAGTATTACTTATAGTTGATGTAGTAGTAGGAGTAGTAGCCGTAGGTGTAGTAGTTATAGCAACAGCAGTCGTGGCAATAGTGTTAGTAGTAGTAGTAGCAATTGAAATTGAAGTAGTAGTAGTAGGATTTGTAGCAACAATAGTAGCAGAAGTAGTAGTAATAGTAGCAAATATAGTAGAGCTGTAGCAGCAGCAGCAGCAGTAGTAGTAGGAGTACAACGAGTAGTAATAGTAGTAGTAGTAGTAGTAGATGAAGTAGTAGTAGTAACAGTAGCAACAATCGTAGTAGTTGCAACAAATAGTTATAGCAGCAGCAATAGCTATAGCAGCAGTAGCAGCAATAGTGGTAGTACTAGTAGTAGTTGTTGTTGTTGTTGTTGTAGTAGTGGTAATTGTAGTAGTAGTTCTAGTTGTAGTAGTACGAGTAGGAGGAGTAGTAGTAGTAATTGTAGGAGCAGCAGTAGCAGTGGTATGAGTTGGAGTAGTAGTAGTTCTAGCAAGAGTACGAGTAGTAATAGTTATGATAGTAGTAGTTGTAATGGTAGTAGGAGTAGGAGTAGTAGAGTAGTAGTAGTAGCAATTCTAGTTGTCGTATTAATAGTTGTAGTAATAGTAGTAGTAGTAATAGTAGCAGCAATAGGAATAGTAGTAGTAGTAGTAGGAGTAGTAGTAGTAGTAGAGTTGGAGTAGCAGCAGAGTAGGAGTGGGTGCAATCGAGTAGTAGTAGAGGTTGTAACAATAACAGTATTACTAGGAGTAGTTGTTATAGTACTAGCAGTAGTCGTAGTAGTAGCAGTGGAAGCCGCAGCAGTAGTAGTAGTTGTCGCAGTAGTAGTAGTAGCAGCAGTAGCAATAGTAGTAATAGTGATAGCAGCAGTAGTAGTAATGGCAGCAACTATAGCAGCTGCAGTAGTAACAGTAGTAGTTGTAGTAGCAGCAGTAGTATTAGTAGTAGTAGTAGTAGTTGTAGTAGTAGCAGTTGCAGTAGTAGTAATAGTAGTAGAGGTAGTAACAACAACAACAACATTAATAGTAGTAGAAGTAGTAGTAGTAGTAGTTGCAAGAGTTGGCATAGTAGTAGTAATAATAATAGTAGCAGTGGTAGTAGTAGCAGCAGCAGTAGTAGTAGCTGTGGTAGCAGTAGCAGCAGTAGTAGTAGTAGTTGGACCAGTAGAAGTAGTTGTCATAGTAGCAGTAGTAATAGTAGTATTAGTTGTAGAAGAAATAGTGCTCGTAATAATAGTAGTAGTAGTAGCAGCAACATTGTAGCAGCAGTAGAAGTAGAAGTCATTGTAGTAGTAGTAGGAAAAGTAGTAGTAGTATTTGTAGCAATTACAACAAAAGTAGTTGTAGTAGGAAAAGTGGAGTAGTAGCAGCCATAGTAGTAGTAGTTGTTGTAGCAGTAGCAGTAGCAGCGGAAGTAGCAAGAGTAGTAGTGGTAGGCAAAGTAGTAGAAGTAGTAGTACTAGTATTAGTAGCAGGAGAACTTGTTGTAGTTGTAGCAGTAGTTATAAAAGTGGTAGTAGTAGTATCAGTTGGGGTTATAACAGCAGTAGTAGAAGCAGTGGTAGTACTAGTAGTTGTAGTAGCTATAGTAGAATTTGCAGTAGTACCAGTAGTAGCAGTAGTAACAGTAGTAGAAGTAGTAGTAGTAAAAGTAGAGGCAGTTGAAGTAGTACTAGTAATAGTAGTAAAATTTATGGCAGTAGCAATAAAAGTAGTAGCAATACTAGTAATAGTACGAGTAGCAACAGCAGTAGTAGCAATAGTAGTAGTAGAAGTAGTATTAGTAGGAGTTGGAATCATAGTAGTAATAGCAGTAGTAGTAGCATATGTAGTAGTAGTAGTAGTAGGAGAAGTAGTAGCATTTGCGATGGTAGTAGTAGTAGTAGAAGTACTACTTGTAGAAGTGGTAGAAGTAGTAGATGCAGTAGTAGTAGTAGATGTAGTATTAGCAGCGATAGAAGTAGTAGTAGCATATTTAGAAGTAGTAGTAGTTTTCATAGTAGTAGTAGAAGTAGAACAAGTAGCAGTAGAGCACTGGTATTAGTGCAAGTAGTAGCAGCAATAGTAGTTGTAGCAGTAGTAGTTGTAAAAGTAGTAGCAGAAGTTGTAGTAGTTGGAGTAGTAATAGTAATAGTAGTAGTAGTAATAATAGAGTCAGAGAAATAGTAACACAGGAGTAGGTGTAGTAGAGTAGTAGTAGAAGTAGTAACAACAATACTTTTAGTTGTAGTAGTAGTTGTAGTACTAGCAGTAGTAGTAATGGTAGCAGAAGTTGTAACAACAACAACAACAAAAATAGTAGTAGTAGTACCAGTACTAGTACTAGTAGTTGTAAGAGTTGGCCTAGTAGTAGTAATAATAATAGTAGCAGTGGTAGTAGTAGTAGTAGAAGTGGTAGCTGTAGTAGTCGTAGCTGCAGTAGTAGTAGCTGTAGTGGTAGCAGTAGCAGCAGAAGCTATAGTAGCAGTAGTAGGACCAGTAGAAGTAGTCGTCATAGTACCAGTAATAGTAGTAGTATTAGTTGTAGAAGAAATAGTACTAGTAATAATAGTAGTAGTAATAGTAGTGGCATTGTAGCAGCAAGAGAAGAAGTCGTTGTTGTAGTAGTAATAGCAGTAGTAGTAGCCGTTGTAGTAGTCCTAAAAATAATAATAGGACCAATAGTATTAGTAATAGTAGTAGCTGCAGTTATTGTAGTTGGAGAAGTAGAGTAGTAGTAGTCGTAGTACTAGGAGTAGTAGTAGTAGCAAAAGTAGTAGTAGCTATAGTAGTATTAGAAGTTCTGATAGTTGTAGTAGTAGTAGCAGTGGCAACAATAGCAGCAGTAGACGTTGTAGTAGTAGAAGGAGAAGTGGAGTAGTAGCAGCCGTAGTAGCAGTTCTAATAGTAGTAGTAGTAGTAGTAGTAGTAGTAGTAGTAGTAGTAGTAGTAGTAGTAGTAGTAGTAGTAGTAGTAGTAGTAGTAGTAGTAGCAGCAGCAGCAGTAGTAGCAGTAGTTGTAGTAGCAGCAGAACTAATAGTAGCAGCAGGAGTTGTAGTAGTAGTAGCATTAGTTGTAGTTATAAGAAAAGTAGTAGTAACAGCAGTAGCAACAATTCTAGTAGTAGTAGTGGTTGTAGTAGTAGTTGTTGTGGCAGTAGTAGTAGCAGCAGTAACAAGAGTAGTAGTTGTAGGCAAAGTAGTAGAAGTAATAGTAGTAGTAGTACTAGTAGTAGTAGTTGTTGGAGTAGAATTTGCAGTAGTAGCAGTAATAACAGTAGTAACAGTAGTAGAAGTAGTAGTAGTGGTAGTGGTTATGGTAGTAGTAAAAGTAGTGGCATTTGTAGAAGTAGTACCAATAGTAGTAAAATTAGTTGCAGTAGCAATAGTAGTCGCAGTATAAGTAGCAACAGTAGTAGTAGCAGTAGTAGTAGCTAGAGTAGTAGTAGTAGAAGAAGTAGAATTAGTGGGAGTAGCAGTCGTAGTAGTAATAGTAGTAGTAGTATCAAACGTAGTAGTAGGAGTAGCAGTAGGAGAAGAAGTACTAGTTGCTGTGGCAATAATAGCGATAGAAGTACTACTATTAGTAGTAGTAGAGGTAATAGATGCAGTAGTAGTAGTAGATGTAGTATTAGTAGCAATAGAAGTAGTAGTAGTTTTTGTAGTAGTAGCAGAAGTAGAACGAGTAGTAGTAGAGTGTTGGTATTAGTGCAAGTAGTAGTAGCAATAGTAGTAGTAGTAGCAGTAGTAGTAAAAGTAGTAGCAGAAGTTGTAGTATTTGGAGTAGTAATAGTAGTAGTGGTGCTAGAAGTATTAGAGTCGGATAAGTAGTAGCATAGGAGTAGGTGTTGTATAGTAGTAGTAGAAGTAGTAACAATAATAGTATTAGTGGAAGTAGGAATTGTAGTGCTAGCAGTAATCCTAGTAGCAGCAGTAGAAGCAGCAACAGCTGCAGTAGTAGTCGTTGCAGTAGTAGCAGTTTTTGCTATACTAGTAGTAGGAGCAGCAGCAGTAGTAGTAGCAGTGGTTGCAGCAGTTGAAGTAATAGTAGCAACCGTAGCGGTTGTTGTGGTAGTTGTCATAGTAGCTGTAGTTGTAGCAGTTGCAGAAGTATTAGCAGAAGTAGTAGCAGTAGCAGTAACGGTAGTTGCAGTAGTAGTAATAGTAGTAGTAGTTGTAGTAGCAGCAGCAACAGTAGTAGTTGTGGTAGTACTAGTAGTTGTAGGAGTTGGTGTTGTAGTAGTAGTAATAATAGTAGTTGAAGTAGTAGAAGTAGAAGTAGTAGTGGGAGAAGTACCAGTAGCAGAAGTCAAAGCAATAGAAGCAGCAGCAGTAGTAGTAGTAGTAGTAGCAGTAGCAGAAGCAGTTGTCATTGTAGTAGTAGTAATAGTAGTATTAGTAGAAGTAGCTATAGTGCTTGTAACAACAGCAGTAGTAGTAGGAGTAGTTGTAGCAGCAGCAGAAGTAGATGTTGTAGTTGCAGTAGTAATAGTAATAGTAGTAGCCATAGTAGTAGGCCTAGAAACAGTAGTAGAAGCAGTAGTATTAGTAATAGGAGTAGCAGCAGCAATAGTAGTAGGAGAAGTAGAGTAGTAGTAGTACTAGTAGTAGTAGTGGTAGGAAAGGTAGTAGTAGCAGTAGCAACAGCAACAGTAGTAGTCATGGTAGCAGTAGCAGTAGTAGTTGGAGAGGTAGAGTAGTAGCAGCAGTAGCAATTCTAACAGTAGTAGCAGTAGTAGTATTAGTTGTAGTACTAGTAGTAGAAGTTGTAACAGAAGTAATAGTAGCAGCAGCAGTAGTAGTAGCAGTAGCAACAATAATAGTAGTAGTGGTAGTTGTTGTTATTGTAGTAGTAGTAGCAGTAGCAGTAGTAGTAGTAGGCAAAGTAGTAGAAGTAGTAGTACTAGTAGTAGTATCAGGAGAACTTGTTATAGTTGTAGTAGTTGTAATAGGAGTAGTAGTGGTGGTATCAGTTAGGGCAGTGGTAGCAGTAGTTGTAGTAGTGGTAGTACTTGTAGTAGTAGTAGAAGTAGTAGAAGTTGCAGTAGCAGCAGCAGTAGCAATAGTCACAGAGGTATAAGTAGTAGTAGCAGTAGTAGCGGTAGTAGTGGTAGTGGCAATAGTAGTATAATTAGTGGTAGTAGCAATAGTAGTAATAGTAGTAGTAACAGGAGTATTAGTAGTAGAAGAAGTTGGATTAGTTGGATTAGCAGTAAGAGTAGTAATCATAGTAGTAGTTGCAACTGTTGTAGTAGTAATTGTTGTAGGAGTAGTTGTAGTAGAAGTACAACAAGTAGTAGTAGTAGAAGTAGAAGTTGTATTAGTAGCAACGGAAGTAGTAGTAGCATCTATAGAAGCAGTAATAGTTTTTGTAGTAGTAGCATAAGTAGAGCAAGTAGCAATAGCGTGGTAGTAATAGAAGCAGCAATAGTAGCAGTAAAACTAGTGGTGGAAGTTCTAGTAGTATGCGTAGTAAAATTAGTAGTAGTAGGAGTAGTAAAAGTACGAGTAGTAGCAGTAGCAGTAGCAGTAGTAGTAGTAGTAGTAGTAGTTGGAGAAATATTATTAGTAAAACTAGAACTGGTAGCGGTAGCAGTAGCAGTAGTAACAGATGTAGTAGTAGCAATAGCAGTAGTAGCACTAGTAGTAGTGGTAGTAATAGTAGTAGTAGTAGTGGTTGTAACAGTAGTAGTTGTAGTGATAGTAATAGTAGTAGTAGCAGCAGTGGTAGTTGTGGTAGTGGTAGGAGTAGCAGTAGTAGAAGTAATAATAGTAGGAGTAGTAGTAGTCATAGAGGCAGTAGCTGTAGCAGTAGTTTCAGTAGCATAATTAGTAGTAGTCAGAAAATAAGTAGTAGTAAAGATTTAGTGGTAGTAGTTGTAGTAGTCAAAGTAGTAGTCGAGGTATTAGTTGTAGTAGTAGCAGAAGTAGTTGTTGTTGTTGTACTAGAAGCAAAAGTAGTAGTATTAACAGTAATAGTAAAAGTAGTAGTTGCAGTGACAATAGTAGTAGCAGTAGTAATCATAGTAGTAGTAGTTGTTGTTGTTGTTGTAGCAGTAGTAATAGTTGTACTGGTAGTAGGTATAGCATTATTAGTATTAGTAGTCGTAGTTGTAGCTGTAGTAGTAGTAGTAGTAGTTATAGTAGTAGTTGTAGTAGTAGTAGGAGTAGTCATAGGAGTCAGAATTGGAGTAATAATAGTCAGAGTAGTAGTTGTAGCAGTAGGATTAGTAGTGGTAGCGTTAATAGTAGTAGTAGTAGTAATAGTAGTATTATTGTTATTAATGGAAATAGAAGTACTTCTGGGAGCAGCAGTAGTACCAGAAATTGTAGTTGTAGCAGTAATATTGTAGTAGTTGTAGTACTAGTGGCAGTTGTACTAGCTGTGGTAATAGTACTACGAGTAGTAGTAGAAGTAGTAATAGCGGTATTAGTAGTAGTAGTAGTTTTTGTAGTAGTAGTAGTAGTAGTAGTAGTAGTAGTTGTTGTTGTTGTTGTTGTAGTAGTAGTAGTAGGAGTAGCAGCAGCAATAGTAACCACAATCGTAGTAGTAGTAGTAGTAGTAGTGGTAGTAGTAAATGTAGTACTAGTAGTACTAGTTGTAGTAGTTGTAGCAAAAGCCGCAGTAGTAGTATTAATAGTTGTCGGATCACTAGCTACAGTGGTAGTAGTCGCAGTAGTAGTGTTAGTAGAAGTAGTAGTAATTGTTGTTGTCAAAGTACTTTAAATAGCGGCAGTAGTAGTAATAGTAGTAGCAATTATAGTAGAAGAAGTAGCAATAGTGGTAATATTTGATGTAGTTGTAGTAATTGTAGTAGAATTAGTACTAATGGTAGCACTAGTAGTAATACTGGAAGTAGTTATACTAGTGGTAGTGGTAGTAGTAGCAGATGGTGTAGTAGTAGTGGTAGCCATAGTAGAAGTGCAGGCGGTAGTAGTTGTGCTTGTGGTAGTGGTAGTAGTAGAAGTAGTAGTCACAAGAGTGGTAGTAGTAGTAGTAGTAGTAGAAGTAGAAGGTGTTGTTGCTGTAGCAGTAGGAGTAGTTATAGTACTAGTAGCAGTAGAAGTGGTAGTATGAGTACTAGTTATAGCAGTAGTGATCATATTAGCAATAGTGCCAGCAGTAGTAGTTGTAGTACTATTGTAGTAGTAGCAGTAGTTATAGTAGTAGTAATAGTCATAGTAGTAGTAGTAGCAGGAGTAATAGTAGTAGTAGTAGCAGCAGTAGTAGCATTAGTAGTAGCAGTAACAGTAGTAGTGGTGGTGGTGGTGGTGGTGGTAGTAATAGTAGTAGTAGGAGGCGTAGCTCTAGTAGTAGTAGTAGTAGTAGTAGCTGTAATAGTAGTCTTAGTAGTAATAGTTGTAGTAGTTGTATTAGTAGTAGTAGTAGTAGTAGTAGTAGTAGTAGCTTAGTAGCAGCAGTAGTGGTGGTGTTGGTGGTTGTGGTGGTAGTAGTAGTAGTGGTGGTGGTGGCAGTAGTAGTAGTAGTAGGAGTAGTGGTGGTGGTCGTGGTTGGTGTAGCAGTAGTAGTAGGAGTAGTACGAGTAGTAATAGCAGTAGCAGTAACAGTAGTAGTAGTGGTGGTGGTAGTAGTAGTAGTAGTAGTAGTTATACTTGTAGTAGTAATAGTAGTAGTAGTAGTTGCTGGGGTAGTTGTAGTAGTAGTACTAGCAGCAGCAGCAGTAGTAGTCTAAGCAGTTGTAATAGTAATAGTGGTCATAGTTGTAGCAGTAGCACTGGTAGACATCCGAATAGGAGTAGTAGGAGTAGGAGTAGGAGTAGTAGCTGGAGTAGTAGAAGTAGTGGTAGTTGCAGTAGTTGTATTAATAGTAGTAGTAGTGGATGTAGTTGCAGTAGTAGTTGTAGTAGTAGGAGGAGTACAAGTTGTAATAGCAGTAACAGTAACAGCAGCAGCAGTAGTAGCAGTTATACTTGTAGTAGGAATAGTAGTAGAAGTAGTTGCTATTGGAGCAGTAGTATTAGTAGTTGTTGTTGTAGTAGGAGTAGCAGCAGCAGTAGTAGTCTAAGTTGTTGTTGTACTAGTAGTATAGTAGTAGTAGTAATTGGGGTAGTAGTAGTAGAAGCAGCAATAGTAAAAGTCAAAGAAGGAGTAGTAGTAGTTGGGGCAAGAGTAGGAGTAGTAGTTATTGTAGGACTAGTACTACTAGATGTAGTAGTAGTTGTAGTAGTATTAGTAGCAGTAACAGTAGTAGTAGTAGTACTAGGTGTTGCAGTTTAAGTAGTAGTAGGAGGAGGAGTAGTAGTAAGCGTGGCAGAAGTAGTAGGGGTAGTAGTCATTGTAGTAGTAGTTGCAGTAGTAGGAGTAGTAGTAGTTGGAGGAGGAGGAGGAGTTGTAGTAGTAGCATTAGTAGCACTAGTAGTTGTTGCAGTAGCAGTATTAGTAGCAGTCTTAGAAGGGGTAGCAACAGTAGTAGTATTAGTATTCGTGGCAGTAGTAGTAGAGTTGTAGTAGTTGTGCTAGAAGTAAAAATAGTATAAGTCGCAATAGTAGCTATAGTAGAATGAGTAGTAGTAGGAGGATTAGTAGGAGTCATTGGTATAGTAGTAGTAATAGTAGTACCAATAGTAGGAGTAGCAGTAGCAGTCGTAGAAGTAGTATCAGTAGAAACCTCTGTAGCTTTAGTAGCAGTAATATTAGTAGTAGAAGTAGCGATAGTAGTGGCAGTAGTAGCAGTAGTAGTACTAGTAGTAGCATTAGTGGTGATAGAAGTCATAGTAGTAGTACGAGTAGCAGTAGTAGCAGTAGTAGTAGTTGTTGTAGCAATACTATTATTTGCAATAGTAAAAGTAGTGGTAGTAGCAGTAGTACTAGTTATAGTAGCAGAAGTAGTAGTAACAGTAGTGATAGTAGTAGTAGTGGTAGTAGTTGTAGTAGGAGTAGTAGTAGTAGCAATGGTGGTCGTAGTAGAAGCAAGAGTTGTAGTAACAATAGTCCTTGTGGTAGTACTAGAAGTAGTAGTAGTATTATAAGTAGTAGTAGCAGTAGTAGTAGTAGTAGCTGTGTCTATAAAAATAGTCGTAGCAAAAGTTGTAGTAGTAGTAATAGTTGCAGAAGTAGTAGTAGTAGTAGAAGTAATTGTAGCAGTAGTAATAGTCGTAGTAGTAGTAGTAATAGTAGTAGTAGTAGTTGTTGTTGTAGTAGTCATGGTAGTGGTAGTAGGAGTAGTAGTAGTAGCAGCAGCAGCAGCAGCAGCAGGAGTAGTAGTAGTAGTAGTAGTAGTAGTAGTAGTAGCAGCAGTGGTAGAAATAGTAATTGCAGTAGTTGTACTAGAAGTAGTAGTAGTAGTAGTCATTATAATAGTAGTAGTTTGTAATAGTAGTAGTTTGTAATAGTAGTAGTAATAGTGGTATTAGTTGTACTAGTCATACCAAAAATTATAGAAGTCACAGTACTAGTAATAGTAGTAGTAGTTGTTGTTGTTGTACTAGAAGAAGTAGTAGTAGTGGTGGTGGTAGGAGTTGTAGTAGTAGTAGTAGTAGTACATGTAGTAATAGTATAAGTAGTAGTAGTAGTAGTAGTAGTTGTTGGTGTTGTTGTTGTTGTTGTTGTAGTAGTAGTAGAAGTAATAGTAGTGCAAGTGTTAGGAGTTGTAGTAGTAGAAGTTTGAGTAATAACAGTTGTAGTGGTAATAATAGTGCAAGTACTAGGAGTTGTGGTAGTAGTAGTACTTGTAAAAGTAGTTGTACTCATAGGTGCAGCTGTAGTAGAAGCTACGGTTGTAGTAGTAATAGTAAAAGTAGTAGGAGTAGTAGTGGTAGTGGAAGTAGTAGTAGTGGTAGTAGTAGTAGTGTTCGTTGTAGTAGTAGGAGTAGAAGTAGTAGTAATCGTAGTAGTAGTAGTAGTAGTAGTAGTAGTTATAATAGAAGTTGTAGTAGTAATAGCAGTAGTAATAGGAGTAGTAGTTGTTGTTGTTTGTAGTAGTAGGAGTAGCAGTATTTGTAGTAGTAGAGGTAGTAGTCGTAGTAGTGGTGGTGGTGGTGGTGGTAGTAGTAGTAGTAGTATTTGTTGTTGTTGATGTTGTCGTGGTGGTTGTTGTTGTTGTTGTTGTAGTAGTAGGAGTAGCAGTATTAGAAGTTGTAGAAGTAGTAGTCATAGTTGTTGTGATGGTGGTTGTGGTAGTAGTAGTAGTAGTCGTCATAGTAGTTGTAGAAGCAATAGTCATAGTGGTAGTAGTCGCAGAAGCTGTAGTAGTAGTACAAGTAGCAGTTGTTGTAGTAGTCGCAGCAGCAGCTACATAGTAGTAATTGTTGTTGTAGGAGTAGCAGTAGCAGCTGCATTAGTAGTTGTTGTTGAAGTAGGAGAAGCAGCTACTGTCGCATTAGTAGTAGTTGTAGTAGCATTAGTAGTGGTTGTGGTAGCAAGAGTAGTTGTTTTAGTAGTAGTAGTAGATGTAGTAGTAGTAGTATTAGTTGTTGTAGTAGTAGTAGTAGTAGAGGTAGTAGTTATAGATGTAGTAGCAATAGTAGTAGTCAAAGTTTAGAGTGGTGGTAGTAGTAGTACGCGCCGCAGTAGCTGCAGCAGCAATAGTCATTGCTATAGTGGTAGTAGAAGTAGTAGTAGTAGCAGCGGTAGCAATAGTAGAAGTAGTAGAAATAGTACTAGCAGCCGCAGCAGTAGCATCTGTAGAAGTAATAGTTGTAGCAAAAATTGGATTATGTGTAATAGCAGTGTATAAGGAAAGGAAGTGGTAGTAGTAGCACCAATAGTTGTAGCACCAGTAGCAGTAGTAGTTGTATTACTAGTAGTAGTAGTAGTAGTAGTAGCAGCAGCAATAGTAGTAGTAGTAGTAGAAGGAGTAGCGATGGTAGTAGAAGTAGAAGTTGTGGTAGTATTAATAGTAGTTGTATTAGTTGGTGTAGTAGCAGTAGTAGTGGTAGTTGTATTAGTGGGTGTAGTAGCAGTGATAGTTGTAGTAGTATAGTAGTAATGGTAAAAGTAGTTGTAGTAGTAGTATTAGTAGAAGTTCTAGTAGTAGTAGTAGTAGTAGTAGTAGTAGTAGTAGTAGTAGTAGTAGTAGTTTTAAGAGAATTAGTAGTAGTAGTACAAGTAGTCGTAGTTGTTGTAGTAGTTATAGCAGGGGTAGTGGTAGTAGTAGCAGTATTAGTAGTAGCAATCATAGGAGTAATGGTGGTAGTTGTAGTAACAGTAGTAGTATTTGGAGTGGTAGTCATAGTAGTAGTTGTAGTAGTAGTATTAGTAGTAGTAGTGGAAGTATTAGGCATAGTAGTACTAGTACTAGTACTAGTAGTTGTAGTAATAGTAGTAGTAGTTGTAGTAGGAGTAGAAGTAATAGCATTAGCAGTAGTAGTATTAGTAATAGTAGTAGAGGCGGTAGTAATATTAGAAGTGGTAGTAGTTGTAGTCGTAGCAGCAGTTGAAGTGGTATTAGTAGTAGCAGTAGTAATGCTAGTAGTTGTACTAGTAGCAGTAGTAGCAATAGTAGTAGTAGTAATAGTAAAAGTAGTTGGAGTAGTAGTAGTGGTAGCAGTTGTAGTTGTAGCAATAGTAGTTCTACAAGTGGCAGTTGTAGTAGCAGTAATAGGAGTTGTGATTGTAGTAATAGTAGAAGTTATAGTAGTAACAGTAGAACTAGTAGTAGTAATATTAAAACGAGCAGTAGTAGTAGTAATAGAAGTAGTAGCAGTAGTAGTTTTAGTTGGATTAGTAGCAGCTGTAATACTAGTAGTAGTATTAATAGTAAAAGTAGTTGGTGTTGTAGTAGTAGTAGCAGTCTAGTAGTAGTAGTAGTAGCATCAATTGTAATAGTTAGATAGAAGTAGTTGCAGAAGTCGTAGATGTAGTAGTAGTATTTGTAGTTGTAGTTGTAGTAGTAGTTGTAGTAGGAGCAACAGTTGTAATAGTAATAGTAGAAGCAGTCGTAGTTGCAGTAGTTGTAGCAGCTGTAGTAGTTGCTGCAGCAACAGCAGTAGTAGTAGCAGCAGTAGTAGTAGTTGTAGTGGTAGTAGTAGCAGCAATAGTTGCAGTAGTAGTAATAGTAGTAGCAGTCGTAGCAGCAGCAGTAGTAGTAGTAGTAGCAATAGCAACAGTAGCAACAGCAGTAGTAGTAGTCGCATTAGTAGTATTAATAGTACTAGCCGTAGTTGCAGTAGTAGTAGTCATACTAGCTCTAGTACTAGCTCTAGTATTAGCAAAAACAGTAGTAATAGTAGTAGTAGTAGTAGCAATAATGGTAGTAGCAGTATTTGTAAAAGTTCCAGTAGTAAAAGCTATAGTAGTAATAGTAGTAGTAACAATAATGGTAGTAGCAGTAGTTGTAGTAGCTGTAGCTATAGTTGTCGTAGTAGTAGAAGTAGTAGTAGTAGTTGCAGTAGCAGTAGTAGTACTAGTTGTTGTTGCAGCCATAGTAGTTGTGGCAGTAGTAGTTGTAATAGTTGTAGTAGTTATAGCAATACTAGTAGCAGCAGTAATAGTAGAAGTAGTGATTTCAATAATAGTAGTAGGAGTAGTAGTCATAGGACTGGTAGTAGTAGCAGTAGTAGCAGTTGTAGCATTAGTAGTAGCCATAGTAGTAGCAGTTGTAGTTGTAGCAGCTGTTGCAGCAGTTGGCGAAGTACTGATGTAGTCGTACTAGTTGTAAAAGAAGTAGTAGTAGTAGAAGTAGAAGTGGTACTAGTAGTAGCAATAGTAGTGGTAGCAGTAGTAGTAGTAGCAATAGTAGTAGTCGTAGAAGTAGTAGTAGCAACAGTTGTGGAAGTAGTAATGGTGGTAGCGGTAGCAGCAGTAGTGGTAGTAGTAGTAGCAGTAGAGAAAGTAGAAGTACAAAAAGGGGTAGTAGTAGCAGTTATAGTAAGTAACAGTTGTAGTAGTAGTTGTTGTAGTACTAGTAGTGGCACTTGTACTAGTAGAAGGGGAAGTTGTGAAAGTAGTACCACATGTAGTGGTTGTTGGAGAAGTTGTAGTATTAGTAAGAATAATAGTAAGAGAAGTAGTAGTAGTAGTAGTCATAGCAACAGTAATGGTAGTAGTACTAACAGTAGTATCAGTAGTAGTAGTAGGCAAAGTAGTAGTAGCAGTAGAAACCGTAGCATTAGTAGTAGTAACAATATTAGTTGTGGTAGTAACAGTCGTAAAAGTAGCAGCAGCAGTAGAAGAAGTAGTAGTAGTAGTAGTAGTAGCAGTAGTAGTAGTTGCAGTAGTAGTAGTAGTACTAATTGTTGTAGTTGGAGTAGTTGGAGTAGTAGTAAGGGTAGTAGTAGTAGTAGTAGTAATAGTAGATGTTGAAGTAGTTGCAGTAGTGGTGGTGGTAGAATTAGTAGCAATAGTAGTAGTAGTAGTAGTGGTAGTGGAAATGACACTAGTAGTTGTTGTACTAGTAAGAGTAGTAATAGTAGCAGTACTGGTAGTAGTTGTAGTATTCGTTGTAGTAGTAGTAGTAATAGTAGTAATAAGAGTATTAGTAGAAATAGCACCAATAGTTGTAGTAGCAGTAGAGGTAGGAGTGGTAGTAGTAGTTGTTGTTGTAGTAGCAGTTGTAGTAGCAGCAATAGTAGTAGCAGTAGCAGTTGTAGTAGCAGTTGTAGCAGTTGGAGAAGAAGTAGGTATAGTAGTAGGGGAATAATTAGGTATAGCAGTAGGAGTAGTGCTAGCAGCAACAGTAGCAGTTGCAATAACAGCAGCAATAGTAGTGTTAGCAATAGCGATAATAATAGGAGTAGTAGTAGAAGAAGCTGTAGTCGCAGTAGTAGCCGTAGCAGCAGAAGTAGTATTAGTAGCAATAGTAGTAGTAGTAATAGTAGTAGTTGCAGCAGCAGCATTAGTAGTAATGCTGGTAATAATAGTAGTTGTTGTTGTTGTTATTGTAATACCAGCATCTGCAAAAGCAGTATTAGTATTTGTAGTAGTCATAGTTGTAGCACGAGCAACAGTAGTAATTGTAATAGTAGTAGTAACAGTTGTAGTCGCAGAAGCGGCAACAACAACATTAGCAATATTAGAAGCAGTAGTAATAGCATCAGCAGCAGTAGCAGCAGCAGTAGTTGTTGTTGTTGTTGTAGTAGTAGTAGTAGTAGTAGTGGTAGTAGTAGTAGCAGCTGTAGCAGAAGTAGTGGTGGTGGTGGTCGCGTTAGTAGTAGTATTAGTGGTAGTAATATTAGTAGGAGTAGTAGAGGTAGTAGTAGTCAGAGTAACAGCTCTTGTATTAGTAGCAATAGTTGTAATTGTAGCAGTAATAGTAGTAGTATAGTTGTAGTACAAATATTGGTAGTAGCAGGAGAAGTAGCAGTAGTAGTGGTAGTAGTAGTAGCAGTAGTCGTAGTAGTTGTAATAGTACTAGTAGTAGCAGCGGTAGTACATGATGGGGAAGTTCGAAAAGTAGTAGTATAGGTAGTGGTAGTCAGAGAAGTAGTACTAGAAGTAGTAATAGTAGTAATAGTAGTAGTGTCGTAGTAGCAGAAGTAGTAGTAGCAGTGGTGGTAGCAGTACTAGTTGTTGTAGCAGTAGTAGTAGAGGTGGTTGCAGTAGCAGTAGCATGACTAGTAGTAATAACAATAGTAGTAGTAGTCGTAGCAATAGTAGTAGTGGTGGTGGTGCCAGAAATAGTAGTAGCTGTGGTAGCAGAAATAGTAGTAGTGGTAGTAACAGTAGTAGTAGTAGCAACAGTAGAAGTTGTAGTAGTAGTTGCACTAGTCGTAGTAGTAGTAGTAGTAGTATTTGTAGTAGTAGTAGTAGTAGCTAGAGTAGTAGTTGTTGTAGTAGCTGTAGTAGTAGTAGTAGTAGTAGAAGTGGTAGTAGTGGTAGAAGTAGTAGTAACAGCAGTAGTGGTAGTAGTAGTGGTAGTAGTAATAAAAGTAGTAGTTGTCTTACTAGCAGCAATAGTAATAGTAGTAGTAGTAGAAATAGCATCAGTAGTAGTAGTAGTTGTTGTTGTGGTGCTGGTGGTAGTAGTAGTGGTGGTAGTATTAGTAGTAGTAGTAGTAGTATAAGTTGTAGTAGTGGTAGTAGTAGTTGTAGCAGTTGGAGCAGAAGTAGGTATAGTAGTAGGAAAAGAAGTTGGTATAGCAATAGGAGTAGCGGTCGCAGCAACAAAAGCACTAGCAGCAGCAACAACAGTAGTAGTATTAGCAGTAGCGATAATAGTAGTAGTAGTAGCAAAAACAACAATAGTAGTAGTAGCAGTTGTAGAAGCAGTATTAGTTGTAATAGCAGCAGTAGTAGTAATAGTAGTAGTAGTACAAGCGGTATTAGTAGTAGTAGAAGTAACAGTAGTAGTAGTAGTAGCAGTAGCAGCAATGGTTGTAGCAGTAATAGTAGTATTTGCAGCATCTACAACAGTAGTAGTAGTAATTATATTAGTAGTAGTAGTAGTAACAGTAGTATCAGCATTTGCGGTAGTAGTAGCAGTAGTACTATTAGCACGAATAGCAGTAGCAGTGGTAGTAGTATTAGAAGAAGTAGTAATTGGAGAAATAGTAGTAACAACTATAGTAGCTGAAGTAGTATTAGTAGTAGTAGTAGCAGCAGCTGCAGCAGTAGTATTAGTAGTTGTAGTGTCAGTAGCAGCAGCAGTAAGAGTAGTAGTAGTTGTTGTGGTGGTAGTAGTAGTAGTAGCAGTAGTGGTGGTAGTAGTTGTTGAAGTAGTAGTAGTAGCAGCAGTAGTAGTAGTGCTAGTAGGAGTAGGTTTAGGAGTAGGTGTAGTAGTAGTAGTAGTAATAGGAGTTGTAGTAGTAGTAGTAGGAGAAGTAGTAGGTGTAGCAATAGAAGTAGTAGCAGTAGTAGCAAAAATAGCAGAAGCTGTAGTAGTATTAGGAGTAGTAGTTGTAGGAGTAAAAGTAGAAATAGAAGCAGTTGTAGTAGTAGTTGTAGTAATTATGCTAGTAGAAGTAGTGGTAGTTGTAGTTGCAATAGTAGTAGTAGTTGTTGTAAGAGTAATAGTAAAAGGAGTAATTGTTGTTGTAGAAGTAGCAGTAGTGTTAGTTTTGTTAGTATTAGTAGTTGTAGTAGTTGCGGTAGCAGTATTAGGACTAGTAGTTGAAATAGCACCAGTAGCAGTAGCTACTGTAGTTGTTGTTGTAGTAGTGGTCATTGTCGTAGTAGTAGTAGTAGTCGAAGTAATAGTAGTAGCAAAAGTAGCGACAATAATAATAATGAAAGTCGTAGTAGAGGTAGTAGCAGTATTAGTAATAGAAGTAGTAGTTGTACCAGCAGAAGCAGTAGCAGCAGTAGTAGTTGTTGCATTAGGCGAAAAATGTAGGCATAGGTGTAGGAGAAGTAGGTATAGCAGTAGTAGTAGCGGTAGCAACAACTGCAATAGTATTAGCAGTTGTGGGAATAGTAGTAGTATTAGTAGTAATAGTAGTAGTAGTAGTAGCAATAACAATAGTAGTCATAGTAGTAGTAGTAGTGGTAGTAGTAGTAGTAGTAGTAGTAGTAGCAGCAACAACAACAACAACAACAACAATAGACGTACCAATAGTAGCAGAAGTAGTACCAGTAGTAGGAGCAGCAACAGCAGCAGCAGCAATAGCAGTAGTAGTAGTAGTTGTAGTAATAGTAGCAGGAGAGGAAGTAGTACTAGTTGGAGCAACAGCCACACTATTAGTAGTAGTAGTAGTAGTAGTGGTAGTGGTGGTGGTGGTGGTGGTGGTGGTGGTCATTGTCGTAGTAGTAGTAGTGGTGGTAGTAGTGGTCGTCGTAGTAGTAGTAGTAGTAGTAGAAGTAGCAGTAGTAGCAGAAGTACTAGTAGTAGCAGTCATTGTTGTCGTTGTAGAAGTATTATTAGTAGTAGTAGTATTATTATTATGATTATTAATAGTAATACTAGTCATTGCAGCAGTAGTTTTAGTAGGAATAGCAGAGCTTATAGTAACTGAAATAGTAGTAGTAGTAGCAAGAGCAAGAGGAGTAGTAGTAGCAGCAGTAGTTGTTGTTGTAGTATTAGTAGTCATTGTAGCAGTAGTACTGCAAGTAGTCATAGTTGCAATAGTAGTAGTAGTAGTAGTAGAAAGAATAGTAGTGGTAGCACTTGTAGTAGCAACAACAACTATAGTAGTTACAGAAGTAGCAGTGGTAGTTGATGCAAAAATACTAGTAGTATTAGCTATGGTAGTTGAAGCAATAATAGCAGTAGTTGTGCTAAGAGTAGTAGGTGTAGTAGTTATAGTTATGGTAGTAGTAGTAGTAGTTGTTGTTCTGCTAGTAGTATTTGTAATAGTTGTCGCAGTATTGGCAAAAGTAGTAGCAGTAATAGCAGTACCAGAAGTAGTAGCAGTAGTACTAGTAGAAGTAGCAGAAGTAGTTACAGTAGTAGTAGCAGTAGTAGTAGTTGCAATAAAAGTAGTACTAGAAGTAATACATGTAGGTGATGGAACAGTAGTATAAGTAGTAGCACAAGTAGTAGTAGTAGTCGGAGTAGCAATTGTAGTAGTAGCAGTAGTAGTAGTAGCAGTAGCAGTAGCAGTAGTAGAAATCATAGTATTTGTAGTTGTTGTTGTAGTTGTAGCACTAATAGTAGCAGTTGGAGCAGTAGTTGTAGTAGTAGTGGTAGTAGTAGTCAAAGTAGTAGTAATTGTAGTAGTAGTAGTAGTAATAGTCGTAGTAATATTAGCTATAGTAAAAGTAATAGTAGTAGGAGGAGGAGGAGTATTGGTTATAGTAGTACTAGTCGTTGTAGTAGCAGTAGAAGTATAGCAGTAGTAGCACTGGTAGTAGTAATAGTAGCAGTAGTAGTAATAATAGTTGTAGTCGTAGTAATTGTAGAATTAGTAATTGTAGTTGAAGTAGAAATAATAGTAGAAGTAGTAGTTATTGTAATAGTAGTAGTAGTAGTAGTAGCAGTAGTATTAATAATAGTAGTAGAACTAGTAATAGGAGTAGAAGTAGTTGTAATAGGAGTAGTAGTAGCAATAGCAGTAGCGGTTGTAGTAGCAATCGTAGTAGTATTAGTAGTAGTAGTAGAAGTAGCCGAAGAAGCAGTAGTAGAAGTAGTAGTAGTATCAGTAGTAGGAGTAGCAGAAGCAGTAGCAGTAGCCGTGGAGGTAATAGTATTAAGTAGTAGTAGTAGCAGTAGGAGTAATAGTTGTAGTTGTAATAGTAGTAGTTGCAGTAGCAATAGTAGGAATAGTAGTATTAGCAGCAGTAGTAGTAGTAGTTGTTGTTGTAGTAGTAGTTGTAGAAACAGTAGTAGCAGCAATAGGTGTAATTTAGAATTAGAAGTTGTACTGGTAAAAATATGAGTTGGAGTAGGAGCAGTTGCTGCATTAGTAGTAGTTGTTGTAGGAGTAGCGTAGTAGCAGTAATAGGAGTAGTAGTAGTAGTAGTAGTAATGGTAGTAGTAGTAGTTGGAGGAGGAGGAGGAGGAGGAGTAGGAGGAGGAGTAGTAGGAGTAGTGATAGTAGCAGTCGTTGTAGAAGTAGTTGTAATTATATTAGTACTAGTAGTAGAAGTAATAGTAGAAGCAGTAGAGTAGTTGGAGCATTCGTAGTTGTAGTAGCAGTAGTAGTGGCGGTGGTGGTAGTAGTAATACTAGTAGTACTAAGACTAGTAGTAGTAGTAGTAGTAGTCGTAGTAGGAGTAGTTGTAGAAGTAGCAGTAAAAGAAGTTGTAGTAGCAACTGCAACAATAGCAGGATTAGGAGTCGCTGAGTAGTATTGGTGGTAGCAAGAGTAGGAATAGAGGTAGAAGTAGTAATAATAGTAGCAGTAGCAGTAGCACTATAAGTGGTAGTAGTAGGAGTAGAAGTCGTAGTAGCAGTAATTGTAGGAATAGTCGTAGTAGTAGCACAAGTACTGGTACTACTTCCACCACCACTACTGCTGCTGCAGCTACTGCTTCCACATGTACTGCTACTATTGCTGCTACTACTACTGCAATAATTGCCACTACTATTACTTACACGACATCTACTATTGCTACTACTGCTACTTCTACTTCTATTATTACTACTACTACTACTATTGCTACTTATATAGCTACTGCTACTACTACTATAGCTACGACTAAATCTACTATCACTAGAAATGTCACTACTAGTGATACTACTATAAATACTGCTACTACTACTACTTCTCCTACAACAACAACAACAACAACTACTACTACTACAATTGCTACTATTACTACTATAGGTATTACTACTAAAGCATTTACCGCTGCTGTTATTTCTACTAATATTACTGCAACTTCTTCTACTTCTTTGGTTGCTACACATACTGCTGCTCCTACTATTACTACTACTTCTACTACTACTACAACTACTACTACTACCACTACTACTGCTGCTACTAATACTACTACTACTACCACTACAACTATTATTGCTAATACTACTACTACTACTACTACAACAACTACTACAACAACTACTACTATAACTACTACTATTACTTCTACTACTACTACTACTACCGCTACTGCTTCTACTAATACTACTACTAGTACTTCTACTACTACTTCAACTGCTACAACTTCTAGTACTATTAATACTACTAGTACTACTATTACTTGTACTACTACTACTACTACTACCACCACTACTGCTACTTCTATGACTACTGTAACTTCAACTACTACTAGTACTACAGCTACTACTTCTACTACTACTACTACTACTATTATTGCTACTACTTCTACTACTTCTAATACTACTACTAGTAAAACTACTTCTACTAATACTACTACTTCTTGTACTACTACTTCTACTACTACTACTACTACTATTGCAACTGCTACTACTACTATAGCTACTACAACTGTTACTACTCCTACAACTAATACAACTCATCCTCCTCCTCCTACTACTACTCCTACTCCTACACCTGCTCTTACTACTATTGCTACTACTACTACTACTACTACCATTACTACTCCTGCTACTACTGCTACTGCTACTACTACTACTAGTACTACTATTGCAACTTCTACTACTGCAACTACTTTTGCTACCACTACTACTACTACAAATATGGCAACTATTACTACTGCTACTTCTACTAATGCTATTGTTACTGCTATTGCTATTGCTGCTACTTCTACTGCTATTGCTACTACTATTACTTCAATAACTACTACTACCGCTATAATAACTACTACTATTACTACTACTGCATCTACTACTACAACTACGACTACTGCTACCACTGCTACTACCACAACTACTTCTAGTACTACAACTACTAATATTACTACTACGGCTACCACTATCACTATTGTTGCCACTGCTACACTACTACTACTAGTTCTACTTCTATGGCTTCTACTACTTCTAC
>RXID01011445.1:0-30228 GCA_005019695.1 Trichopus zeylanicus subsp. travancoricus
CAAAAGTATAAGCAGTAGGAGTAGTATTCGTAGTGGCAATAATTATAGCAGTAGCAGTATAGCTATATTAGTAAGTAGTAGAAGTTTAAGTGGTAGTAGCTTTAGTAGTAGCAGTAGTAGTAGCAAGAGTAGTGGTAGTATTAGCAATAGTAGTAGTATTAGTAGTAGTAGTTGTAGTAGTGGTTGTAGTTGAAGTAACAGCAGCAGCAGCTAGAGTAGTTGTAGTAGAACTAGCAAAAGTAGTAGTAGAAGTAGTAGTAGTGGATGTTAGTAGTAGCTGTAGTCGTAGTAATAGTAGTAGTAGTAGTATCAGTAGCAATAGTAGCAGCAGTAGTAGCAGTAGTTAGTAGTAGTAGTAGTCATAGCAGCAGTAGTAGCAATAATAATAGTAGCTAAGTAGTAGCTGTAGTACTAGTTGGATTCATAGCAGTAATAGTTGTAATCGTGGCGGCAATTGCAATAGTTGGAACAACAATAACATTAGTAGTAGTAATAGAAGTAGTAGTAGCAGTAGTGGTAGCAGAAGTAGTAGAAGTTATTGTGGTAGTAGCAATAATTATGGAAGTAGTGGTAGTAGTAGCTACTATAGTAGCATTAGTTGTAGCAATAGTAGTAGTATTAGTAGTAGTAGTAGCTATAGTGGTAGTAGTAGTAGTAGTAGCTATAGTGGTAGTAGTAGTAGCGATAGCAGTTGTAGCAGAAATAGTAGTGGTAATAGCAATAGTGGTAGTAGAGGTAGTAGTAGTAGCAGTTAGTAGTAGCAGCAGCAGTAGTAGTAGCAATAGCAATAGTAGTAGTTGTTATAGTAGTAGTAGTTAGTCGTAGCAGCAGTTGTAGCAGTAGTAGTAGTATTAGTAGTAGAAGCAAAAGTGGTAGCAGCAGAACTAGTAGCTATAGTACTAGCAGCTACCGTAACAGTAATAGTAGAAGCTGTTGCAGAGTAGCAATAGCAATAACAGTAGCAGTAGTAGCAGCAGAAGTAGTAGTAATACTATAAGTCGTATTAGTGGTATTGTAGTAGTCATAACGGCAGTAGTAATAGTAGTAGAAGAAATTGTAGTAGGAGTAACAGTAGAAGCAGTAGTAGTTGATGTAGTAGCAGTAGTAGCACTAGTTGTTGTAGTAGTGTTAGAAGTAGCAGTAGCACTCGTAGCCATATTAGTTGTTGCAGCAGCTATCGTAGGAGTAGTAGTAGCAGTAATAGTAGCAAAAGTTGTACTCATAATAATAGTAGCAGTAGCATCAGCAGCCGAAGCAGCAATTGTTGTACTAGTAGAAGTAAAAATAGTAGTAGCAGTAGTGGTAGTAGTAATAGTAGTAGTAGTAGTCGTAGTAGTAGTAGTATTAATAGTAAAAGAAGTAGTTGTGGTAGTAGTTGTAGCAGTAGTAGTAGCATTTGCTGTAGTAGTAGTCATAGTAGTAGCAGTAGCTATGGTAGCAGTAGTTGCAGTAGTAGTAGGTCTAGTAGCAGTAGCAATAGTAGTTGTACTAGTGGTAGTAGTGGTACAAGTATCATAAGTAGCTGTAATAATAACAATAGTAGTAGTCGCAATGGTAGTAGTAGTTTTGCTAGTAGGAATAGGAGTAGTGGTAGCAATTGCAGTTGTAGTAGTAATAGTATTAGTAGTAGTAGCAATAGTTTTAGCAGTAGTGGTCATAGTAGTAGTAGTAGTCATAGTAGTAGCAGAAATAGTGAAAGTGGTTGTAGTAGTACCAGTAGTAGTAGTAGTAGTACTCATTATGGAAGTTGTAGTAGTAGAAGTTATAGTTGTAGTAGTACTTATTATAGAAGTTATGGTAGTAGTAGTTACTGTAGTCGCAATAGTAGTATTAGTAGTCGCAGTAGCAGTAGCAGTAGTGGGTGTAATAGCAGTAGTAGTGGCAGTAGTAGCAGCAGTAGCAGTTGTAGTAGAAGTAGTAGTAGTATTAGCTGTAGTAGCAGTAGAAGTAGTACTGGTAGCAGTTAGTAGTTGCAGTAGTAGTCGTACTAGTGCTATTAGCAATAGGAGTAGTGGTAGCAATTGTAGTTGTAGTAGTAATAGTATTAGTAGTAGTAGCAGCAACATTTGTTGTAGTATTGGTCAGAGTAGTAGTAGTAGTCATAGTTGTCGCAAAACTAGCAAAAGTGGTAGTAGTAGTAGTAGCCATAGAAGTTGTAGTTGCAATGGTAGTGGTCGCAGGTGCAGTAGTAGCGGTATTTGCAATGGTAGTAGTAGCAGTAGTAGTAGTTGCAGAAGAAGTAGTAGTAGTAGTAGCAATAGTAGTATTAGTAGTGGTAGCAGTAGTAGTAGCAGCAGTAGCAGCAGTAGTAGTAGTAATATTAGCAGGTGTGAAAGTAGAAGTAGTAATAGAAGTAGCAGTAGGCGTAATAGTAGTAGTAGGTGTAGTTCTAGTAGCAATGGCCATAATAGTTGTAGCAGTAGTGGTTGAAGGAGCAGTAGTAGCAGTATTAGTAGTATTACGACATGTGGTAGTTCTAGCAATACTTGTAGTAGTAGAAGTACTAGTAGTTGTTGTTTAAGTAGTAGTAGTACAAGAAGCAGCAGTAGTAGCCAAAGTAGCAGCAGTAGTAGTAGTAGCAGCAGTAGTAGTAGTAGTAGTGGTACTAGTAGCAGCAGTCATAGTAGCAGAAGTGGTAGTAGTAGTAGCAGTCGTAGTAGCAGAAGTTATAGATGTAGCAGCAGTAGTAGTAGCTAGTAGTGGTAGTAGTCATTGGACTAGTGGTAGCAGTAGTAGTTGTAGCCAAAGTAGTAGCAGTAGAAATAGTAGGGGTAATATTAGTTGCAGTCGCAGCTATAGTAGTTGTAATAGTGGTATCAATTGCAGTAGTAGGAGCAACAACAATATTAGTAGCAGTAGTTGTAGTAGTAGTAGTTGTAGTAGTAGAAGTAGCAGTAGTTATTGTAACAGTAGTAGTAGTATTAGTAGTAGAAGTACTAGTAGCTGCAGTAGTAGAGGTAGTAGTAGTAGTAGTAGCAGCTGGAGTAGTTGCCGCAGAAATAGTAGTAGTAGCAGTAGTTGTTGTAGTAGTGGTAGATGTAGCAGCAACACTCATAGGCGTAGTAGTAATCATAGTAGCAGTAGTAGCAGTTGTAGCAACAACAACATAACAGTAGCCAAAGTAGTAGTAGTAGTAGCTATAGTAGTAGCAGCAGTAGTAGTAGTGGCAGTAGTTGTTGTAGTAGTATTAGAAGTTGTAGTAGTACTCGTTGCCATAGTAGTAGTTGCAGCCGCAGTCGTAGCTATAGTAGTAGCAATAATAGTAGTAGAAGTAGTACATGTAATAGTAGTAGCAGCAACATCAGCATCAGTAGTAGTAGTAGCCACATGAGTAATATTAGCAATAGCAAAAGTAGGAGTAGTAGTAGTAGCAACAAAAGTAGCAGTAATAGTAGCAGAAGTAGCAGTAATAGTAGCAGTAGTAGCAGTAGTAGCAGCAGCAGTAGTAATAATAGCAGCAGTAGTAGCAGTAGTAGCAGCAACAGTAGTAATAATAGCAGCAACAGTAGCAGTAGTAGCAGCAGCAGTAGTAACAATAGCAGTAGCAGTAGTAGTAGAAATAGTAGTAGTAGTAGCAGTAGTAATAGTAATAGTAGTAGTAGTAGTAGCAGCACTCGTAGTCGTAGTAGTAGTTGTAGTAGCAGTCGTTGTAATAGTAGTAACATTAATAGTAGCAGAAGTAGTGAGCGTAATAGTAGTAGAAGCAGCATCAGCAACAGTAGTAGTAGTTATTGTACTAGTAGAAGTAAAAGTAGTAGTAGTAGTAGTAATTGTAGAAGCTGTAGTAATTGTAGTAGTAGCAGTAGTAATTGTAGTAGTAGTAGTAGTAGTAATAGTAGTAGAACTAGGAGTAGTAGTAGTAGTAGAAGTGGTAGTAGTAGTAGTAGTAAAAGTACATTAGAAGCAATATTAGCTGAATGGTACTAGTTGGAGTAGTAGGAGTTGTAGTAGCAGTATTAGTGGTAGTAATAGTAGTAGCAATAGGTGTTGCAGTAGTAGTAGAAGTAGTAGCAGTAGTACTAGTAGCAGTAGAAGTAGTAGTACCCATGGTGGCAGTAGCCATAGCAGTAGTAAAATTAGTACTACTACTAGTAGTAGCAATAGCAGTAATAGTTGTAGCAGTAGTAGTAGTAGAAGTAAGGGTAATGAGAAGTAGCAATAATAACTGTAGTCGTAGTGGCAGTAGCAGCAGTTGTACTAGTAGTAGAAGTGTTAGTAGCTATAGTAGGTGAAGCGGAAGTAGTAGTAGTTGTTGTAGCGATCATCGCCATAGTTGTAGTCTAAGCAGTAGTAGTAGTAGTTTGAAAAGTAGAAGTTGTAGTAGTAGTAGTATTACGACTAGTAGTGGTGGTAGTAGTAGTAGCGGTAGTAACCGTGGAAGCAGCAGTAGTAATAGTAGTAGTATTAGCAACAGTAGTAGCTGTTGTAGTAGCAATAGTAGTGGTAATAGAAGTAGTCGTATTAAAGCAGTGGTCATAGTGGCTGTAGTCGCAGAAGTAGGGGGAGGAGTAGTAGTAGTAGCAGTAGTAGTACTAGTAGTTGCAGTAGTAGATGTAGTAGAAGCAGTAGTTGTAGTAGTAGTAGTAATAGTAGTAGTAGTAGTAGTAGTAGTAGGAGTGGTAGTGGTAGCAGCTATAGTAGCAGTAGCAGCAACAGTAGCAGTAGTTGTTCTTATAGTAGTTGGAGGAGGAGGAGTAGTGGTAGTAGTAGTAGTGATAGTAGTAGTAGCTGTAGGAGCCATAGAAGTAGTAGTACCAGAAGTAGTAGTAGTAGTAGTAGTAGTTGTTGTTGTTGTTGTTGTTTTTGTTATTGTTCTTGCAGTTGTAGTAGTAGTAGTAGTTGTAGTAGCAGTAATAGAAATCCTGGTGGCAGTAGTAGTAGCAGTTGTTATAGAAGAAGTTGTAGCCATAGCAGTAGTAATTGCAAAAGTTATAGAAGTAGGGGAAGTAGTAGTAGTAGCTGTAGTAGCAGTAGTAGTGGCATTGCTAGTAGTAGTAGGAGTAGTACTATTAGTAGTAGTAGTAGAATTAGTAGTCACAGAGGTAGTCATTTTGGTAGCGGTAGTAGTAGCGATAGCAACACTAGTAGTAATTGTAATAGTAATAGTAGCAGTAGTAGTGATAATTGTAGTATTAGCTGTAGTAGAAGCAGTGGTAGTAGTAGTAGTAGCCGTAGTAGGAGCAATACAAGCAGTAGTTGTAGTAGTAGTAGTAGGAGTAGCAGCAACAGTAGCAGCAGTAGTAGCCGTAGAAGTGGTAATAGTAGGAGCGGTAGCAGTAGTAGTTGTTCTAGTAGCAGAAGTAATAGTTGTCATAGTAGTAATATTAGTGGTAGTAATTGTCATACTAGTAGTGGGAGTTGTAGAAGTAGTTGTAGTATTAGAAGTAGTGGTGTTAGTAGTAGTACTAGTAATGGTAGTTGTAGGAGCAACAGTAGGATTGATAGTTGTTGGATTAGTTTTATTAGTAGTAGCAGTAGTAGCAGCAATAGCAGTAGTAGTAGTACTAGAGTAGTAGTAGTATTAATAATAGTAGTAGTAATAGCAGTAGCAGCAGTAGTTGTAGTAGCAATGGTAGTAGTAGTAGGAGTAGTAGCCGTTGTAGCAGCATTAACAATAGCAGTAGTACTAGCAGTAGTAGTAGCAGTAGTAGCAGTAGTAGTAGCCATAGTAGCAGCAGAAGCAGCAGCAGCAGCAGTAGTAGTTGGAGCTACAGTTGCAGTAGTAGCCGTAGAAGTAGTTGAAGTAATAGTGGTACTAGCAGAAGTCGTAACAGTAGTAGCAATAGTTGTAGTAGTGGTACTAGTAGAATTAGTAATAATATTAGCAATAGTAGCAGCAGTAGTAGTAGTCGTACTGGTCGTGTTAGTTATAGAAGCAGTAGTAGTATTAGTAGCAGTACTAGTTGTAGTGGTAATAGTAACAGCAGTTGTAGGAGCAGTAGCAGCATTTGTAGGAGTAGTACGAGCAGTAGCAGTAGTGTTAGTAGTAGCAGAAGTATTAGCAGAAGTAGTAGTTGTTATAGTAGTAGTAGTTATTGTTGTTGTAGTAGTTGTTGTATTTGCAATAGAAGTCATAGTAGTGGTAGTGGTAGTAGCAGTAGCCGCCATAGTAGTAGTAGTAGTAGTAATCACAGTCGTAGCTATAGTAGGAGTAGTAAAAGTATTAGTAGCAGTAAGAATAGTAGAAGCAGCAGTAGTAGTAGCAGTAGCTGTAGAAGCATTAGTAAAAGCAGTCGTAGTAGCGGTAGTAGTATGATGAGTAATTGGAGTAGCAGTAGTAGCTATAGAAGAAGTAGTAGTAGCAATAGTATCTGTAGTAGTAGTTATGGTAGTAGTAGCAGTACCAGTTGTAGCAGCAGTAGTAGTAGTACTAGAGGAGTAGTAGTAGCAGCACTAGTAGTAGCAAAAGTTATAGCAGTAGTGGTAGTAGCAGTAGTTGTAGTTATAGGAGAAGTAGTAGTAGTAGTAGTTGTTGTTGTTGTAGTAGAAATAGTTGTAGAATTTGTACTATTAGCAGAAGCGGTGGTAATAGTAGTACTAGTAGTAGAAGTGGAAGTAGTAGTAGTTGTAGTTAGTAGTAGTATTATTAGTAGTAGCAGTTTCAATTGTAGTAGAAGTAGTAGTAGCAACCATAGTAGTATTATTAGTAGTTGCAGCAGGAGCAGTAGTAGTAGTAGTTGTTGTTGTTGTTGTTATTGTAGTATTTGTAGTAGTAGCAGAATGAATAGCAGAATTAGTGGTAGTAGGAGTAGTAGCCGTAGTTGTTATTATAGGAGAAGTTTTAGTAGTTGTAGTGATAGTAGTAGTAGTAGGTGAAGTAGCAGCAGGTAATAGTAGTAGTTGTAGTAGTGGTAATAGTAGTAGTAGTGGCAGTAGCAGCAGTAGTACTAGAAGTAGAAGTAGTAGTAGCAGTAATAAGTAGTAATAGTAATAGTAGTAGTAATAGTAGGAGTAATAATTCTAGCAGTTGTAGTAGCAGTACTAGTAGTAGCAGTTGTAGTAATAGTGTTAGTAGTAGTAGCAGTAGCAGTAGCAGCAGTAGCACTAGTAGTAGTAGTATTAGTAGAAGTAGCAATAGTAGCAGTAACAGCAGTAGTAGGAATAGTAAGAGTACTAGTAGTGGTAGAAGTTATAGCAGAGGTAACAGTATTCGCTATGGCAGTAGCAGTAGTAGTAGCAATAGTAGTAGTGGTAGTAGTGGTACTAGTATCGTAAGTAGCTGTAGTAGTAGTAGCAGTAGTAGTCACAATAGTAGCAGTAGTAATGCTTGCAGTAATAGTAGTGGTAGCAATTATAGCTGCAGTATTAAGAGTATTAGTAGTAGTAGCAGCAGTATTAGCAGTACTGGTCATAGTAGTAGTAGTAGTCATAGTGTTAGCAATACTAGCATAAGTGGTGGTAGTAGTAGTTTCCATAGAAGTTGTAGCAGCAGTCGCAGGTGCAGCAGCTACAGCAGTAGTAGCAGCAACAGTAGTAGTACTAGCAGTAGTAGTAGTTGTAGTAGTAGTAGTAGCGGTAGTAGCAATAGTAGTAGTAGGAGTAGTAGTAGTTGCAAAAGAAGTAGTATTAGTAGTGGTAGTAGTAGTAGTAGTAGTTTTAGCAGGAGTAGAAGTAGAAGTAGTAATAGAAGTAGTAGTAGATGTAATAGTAGTAGTAGGTGTAGTTGTAGTAGCAGTAGCCATAATAGTTGTAGCAGTAGTGGTAGAAGCAGCAGTAGTAGCAGTATTAGTAGTATTTTGACATATGGTAGTTCTAGCGGTACCGGTAGTAATAGAAGTACTAGTTGTTGAAGCAATAATAGCAGTCATTGTAGTTTAAGTAGTAGTAGTAGAAGAAGCAGCGGTAGCAGGCATAGTAGTAGCAGCAGTAGTAGTAGCAGTCATAGTTGTTGAAGCAGTAGTAGTAGAAGTTGCAGTGGTAGTAGTGGTAGTCGTTGCAGCTGTTGTAGTAGCAGAAGTAGTAGAAGTAGTAGTAGTAGTAGTAGTAGTAGCTGTAGCAGTAGTTGCACTAGTAGTAGTAGTAGTTAGTAGTGGTAGTAGTCGTAGCACTAGTAGCAGTAGTAGTAGTAGTAGCCAAGGTTGCAGCAGTAGAAGTACTAGCAGTAATACTATTTATTGTTGCAGTAATAGTAGTTGTGATAGTGGTACCAATTGCAGTAGTAGGAGTAACACCAATATTAGTAGCATTAGTTGTTGTAGTAGTAGTAGCAGTAGTAGAAGTTGTAGTTGTTGTTGTAACAGTAGTAGTTTATTAGTAGAAGCAGTAGTAGTAGCCATAGTAGTAGTAGTAGAAGTAGTAGCAATAGATGTAGCAGCAGCACTCATAGCCGTAGTGGAAGTCACAGTAGCAGTCGTAGCAGTAGTTGTAGAAGTAATAGTAACAGTAGTAGTAGATGTAATGGTAGTAGTAGCAGCAGTACCAGTAGTAGTACTAGTACAGGTAGAGTTCTTGTAGTAGTAGTAGTAGTAGTAGTTATAATAGTAGCAGTAGTCATAGTAGTAGTAGTACTAATAGCAGTAGGACTAGGGGAAGTAGTAGTAGTAGTAGTAATCACAGTACATTAGCTGCAATAGTAGCAGTAATAGCATAAGTTGTAGTAGTAGTTGGAGTAGTAGTTGTAGTAGTAACAGCAGTATAGCTCGCAATAGCAGTAGCAGCAACAGCAGCAGTAGTAGCTGGAGTTTCAGAAGCAGTAATTGCATTTCCAGCAGCAACAGTAGTAGAAGTAGTACTAGTAGTACTAGTAGCAGCTGTAATAGTAGTAGTACTCGTAGTAGCAGTTGTACTAGCGGTAGTTATAGCAGCAACAGTAATAGTAGTATATTAGGATAAGTTGTAGCAGTACCAATAGTTGTGGGTGAAGTAGTGGTAAAATGTGAATTAGTCGTCATAGCTATAGTAGTACTAGGAGTAGTAGCATTTGTGGTAGTAGAAGTATTAGTAGCAATAGTAGTCGAAGCAGAAGTAGTAGTAGTAGTTGCAGTAATAGTAGTCATAGTTGTAGTCTTAGCAATAGTAGTTGTACTACAAAAAGTAGCAGTGGTAACGGTAGTTGCAGTTGGACTTGTAGTAGTGGTAGTGGTAGTAGCGGTAGTGGCGAAAGTAGCAATTATAGCAATAGTAGTAGTAGTAGCAGTGGTAACGGTAGTTGCAGTTGGACTTGTAGTTGTGGCAGTAGTAGTAGCAGTAGTAGCGAAAGTATCAATTATAGCAATAGTAGAAGTAGTAGCAGAAGTTGAAGTAGGAGTAGTAGTTGTAGTAGTAGTAGTTAGTAGTAGTAGTAGTCAAAGTAGTAGTACTAGAAGTAGTAGTAGTAGCAAAAGTAGAAACAGTAGAACAAGTAGCAGTTATAGAAGCAATAGTAGTAGCTATTGCAGAGTAGCAGCAGCAACAGCAGCAGTAGCTGTAGTAGTTGTCGTAGTAGCAGTAGTAGTAGCATTAGTAGAAGTAGCAGCAGTAGTAGTAACAATAGAAGTAGGATTAGTAGTAGTAGTTGTGGTAGCCGCTGTGGCAATAGTAATAGTAGCAGCAGCAGCAGTAGTAGTAGCAGTAGTAGTAGTAAGAGTAGCTGAAGTAGTAGTAGTAGTAGTAGTAGCAGTAACAGTAGTAGCAGTAGTAGCAGTAGTTGTTGTATTAGTATTAAAAGTAGTAGCATCACTCTTAACCATAGTAGCAGTTGCAACAACAGTCACACCAGTAGTTGTAGCAATAATAGTAGTAGAAGTAGTATACATAATAGTAGTAGCAGCAACATCAGTAGCAATAGTAGTAGTAGTTGCTGCAGTAGTAATAGTAGCAGTAGCAATAGTAGTAGTAGTAGCAGCAGTAGAAGTAGTAGTAACTATAGCAGTAGTAGCAGTAGTAGTAGTAACAGTAGTAGTAGTAGTAGTAGGAGTAGTAGTAGTAGTAGTAGTAGTAGTAGTAGTAGTAGTAGTAGTAGTAATAGTAGTAGTAGCAGTAGTAGCAATAGTGGTAGTAGTTGTAATAGTATTAGAAGTTGTAGCAGCACTCGTAGCAGTAGTAGTAGTGGCAGCAGTAGTCATAGTAGTAGAAGTAGCAGAAGTAGTGCTCGTAATAGTAGTAGAAGTAGCATCAGCAGTAGTAGTAGTAGTTGTTGAACTAGTAGAAGTAAAAATAGCAGTAGTAGCAGTAATAGTAGTAGTAGTAGTCCAAGTAGTAGTAGTCGTGGTAGTAATAATAGTAGAACTACGAGTAGTAGTATTAGTATTAGAAGTGGTGGTAGTAGTAGTTGTAGTAAAAGTACATTAGAAGCAATATTAGTTGTAATTGTACTAGTTGGAGTAGTAGGAGCAGTAGTAGCAGCAGTAGTGGTAATAGTAGTAGCAGTAGAAGCAGCAGTAGCAGTAGAAGTAGTAGAAATAGTACTAGTAGTAGTAGTAGTAGCAGCGGTAGTAGTTGTGGCAGTAGTAGTAGCAAAAGTAGTGGTAATGAGAAGTAGCAGTAATAGTTGTAGTTGTAGTAGCAGTAGCAGCGGTTGTACTAGTAGTAGAATTGTTAGTAGATATAGCAGGTGAAGCAGAAGTAGTAGTTGTTGTTGTAGCAGTCGTAGCTATAGTTGTAGTCTAGCAGTTGTAGTAGTAGTACGAAAAGTAGAAGTTGTAGTAGTAGTAGTAGTATGACTAGTACTAGTGGTAGTAGTAGTAGCAGTAGTAAGGGTAGAAGCAATAGTAGTAATAGTAGTAGTTGTAGAAGTAGTTGTAGTTGCAGTAGCAATAGTAGTGGTAATAGTCGCAGAAGTTGGAGTAGTAGTAGTAGTACTTGTAGTACTAGTAGTTGTAGTAGTAGATGTAGTAGAAGTAGTTGTAGTAGTAGTCATAGTAGTAATAGCAGCAGTAGTAGTAGTAGGAGTGGTAGTAGCATCAGCTATAGAAGCAGTGGCAACAGCAACAACAATAATTGTTGTAGCAATAGTAGGAGGAGGAGGTGGAGGACTTGTAGTACTAGTAGTGCTAGTAGTAGTGGCTATAGGAGCAGCAGAAGTTGTAATTCTAGTAGTATTTGTAGCAGCAGCAGCAGTAGTAGTAGTAGTAGTAGTTGTTGTTGTTGTTGTTGTTGTTATTGTTGTTCTTATTGTAGTAGTTGTAGAAGTAGTAGTAGTAGCAGTAATTGAATCTTGGTAACAGTAGTAGTAGCAGTTGTTGTAGAAGAAGTAGTAGCTGAAGTAGTAGTAATTGCAGAAGTTGTAGAAGTAAGGGAAGTGGTAGTAATAGTTGTAGTAGCAGTATTAGCAGCAATGCTAGTAGTAGTACAAGGAGTAGTAGTATTAGTAGTCACAGAGGTAGTAATTGTGGTTGCAGTAGTAGTAGCAGCAAACGTAGTAGCGGTAGTAATAGTAGCAGCAGTAGTAATAACTATAGTAGTAGTAGTAGGATTAGTAGTAGTAGAAACAATGGTAGTAGTAGCAGTAGCGGTAGTAGTAGCAGTAGAAGCAGTAGTAGCAGTAGTAGTAGTAGGATTAGGAGCAGCAGTAGTAGCCATAGAAGTTGTAATAGTAGTAACGGTATTAGTAGTAGTTGCACTAGTAGCAGAAGTAATAGTAGTCGAAGTAGTAATATTAGACATAGTAGTTGTTGTACTAGTAGTGGGAGTTATAGAAGCAGTTGTAGTATTAGAAGCAGCAACAGTAGTTGTAGTACTTGTAATGGTAGTTGTAGGAGCAGCGGTAGCATTAGTAGTAGTAGGATTAGTACTTGTACTAGAAGCAGTAGTAGTAGTAGCACTAGTAATAACACTAGCAGTAATAGCAGTAGCAGCAATAGTAGTTGTCGCAATGGTAGTAGTAGTAGAAGGAGTAGTAGCCACAGTAGTACCATTAGTAATAGCAGAAGTAGTAGTAGTAGCAGCAGCAGCAGCAGTAGTAGTAGTAGTCGTAGTAGTAGCAGCAGCAGTAGTAGTTGGAGCTATAGTTGTAGTAGTAGGAGTAGAAGTAATAATAGTAGTAGTAGTTGAAGTAGTAGTGGTACTAGCAGAAGTAGTAATAGTAGTAGCAGTAGTAGTAGTAGTGGTACCAGTAGAATTAGTAAGAGTAGTAGCAATAGTAGTAAGAGTAGTAGTAGTTATCGTACTAGTAGTGGTAGTTGTAGAAGCAGTGGTAGTATTAGTAGGAGCTGTAGTACTAGTAGTAGTTGTAGCAGCAGTAGTTGTAGGAGCAGTAGTAGCATTCATAGTTGTAGTACTAGCAGTAGCAGAAGCAGTAGTGTCAGTAGTAGCAGTAGTATTAGTAAAAGTACTAGTAGTTGTCATAGTAGTAGTAGTTGCAATAGCAGTTGTAGAAGTAGCAGCAGTAGCAGCAGTAGTAGCCATAGTGGCAGTAGTAGTAGTAATCGTAGTCATAGCTATAGTAGAAGAAGTAAAAGTAGCAGTAGCAGCAATAATAGTAGAAGGAGCGGTAGTAGTAGCAGTAGTAAAAGTAGTCGTAGTAGTGGTAGTAGTATGATAAGTAGTTGGAGTAGCAGTAGCAACTAAAGTAGTAGTAGTAGTAGAAGTTGTATCTATAGTAGTAGTTATGGTAGTAGTAGTAGTAGCAATAGTAGTAGTTCTAGTACTAGTAGTAGCAGAAGTTGTACCAGTTGTGGCAGTAGCAGAAGTTGTAGTTGTTGGAGAAGTAGCAGTAGTAATAGTTGTTGTTGTTGTTGTAGTAGAAATAGCGGTAGAAGTTGTGCTATTAGCAAAAGTGGTGTTAATAGTAGTACTAGTACTAGAAGTAGATGTAGTAGTAAATGCAGTAGTAGTAGCAGTTGTAGTTGTAGCAATATCAGTAGTAGTAGAAGTAGTAGCAGCAGCCAAGTAGTAGCTGAAGTAGTAGTAGTATTAGTAATTGAAGCAGGAGCAGTAGCAGTTGTAGTAGTATTAGTTATTGTTGTTGTTATAGTAGAAGTAGTAGTAGCAGAATTAGTAGTAGCACTAGTGGTAGTAGGAGAAGTAGTAGTAGTAGTAGTAGTAGTAGTAGTAGTAGTAGTAGTAGTAGTAGTAGTAGTAGTAGTCATAGTAGTAATAGTAGTAGTAGTTGAAGTAGCAGTAGTAGTAATAGTTGTAGTACTAGTAATAGTAGCAGTAGCAGGAGTAGTAGTAGTAGCAACAGTAGTGGTAGTAAAAGTAGAAGTAGTAGTAGCAGTAATAGTACTAAGAGTAATAGTAGTATAAGTAGTAGTAGGAGTAGGAGTAGTAATTATAGTAGTTGTAGTAGTAGTTGTAGTAGTAGTATTACTAGGAGTAGCAGTTGTGGTAATAGGATTAGTATTAGCAGTAGTAGCAGCTCTTCCGGAGTAGAATTAGCAATAGTAGTAGCAGTAATAATAGTATTAGTAGTAGTAATTGTAGTAGCAATCGCATTAGTAGCAGCAGCAATAGCAATAGCAGCAATAGTTGTAGTAGTAGTAGTAGTAGCAATAATAGCAGTAAAAGTAGTAGTAGTAATAGTAAGAGTACTAGTAGTGGTAGAAGTTATAGTAGAAGTAGTTGTATTTGCTGTGGTAGTAGTCATAATAGTAGCAGTAGCTGTATTTGCAGTAGTAGCAGGAATAGTAGTTATAGTAGTAGCAGCAGTAGGAATAGTAGTAGCATTAGTAGTAGTAGTAGTAGTGGTACTAGTGGCAAAAAGTATCATGAGTACTTGTAATAGTAGTAGCAGTAGTAGTGCTTGTACTAATAAGAGTATTGGTAGCAATTGTAGTTGTAGTAGGAATAGTATTAGTAGTAGTAGCTACAGTAGTAGCAGTACTGGTCAAAATAGTAGTAGTAGTCATAGTGTCAGTAAAACTAGCATAAGTAGTACAAGTAATAGTAACCGTGGAAGATGTAGTAGCAGTCATAGTAGTCGCGCTGCAGCAGTTGTAGCAGTAGTTGTAGTACTAGTAGCAATAGTAGCAGCAGTAGCAGTAGTAGTAGCAGTAGTAGCAATAGTACTAGTGGGAGGAGTAGTAGTTGCAGAAGAAGTAGTAGTAATAGAAATTGTAGTATTAGTAGTGGTAGCAGCAGCAGAAGCCGCAGTAGTAGTAGTAGTAGTAGTAGTAGTAGTAGTAGTAGTAGTAGATTTAGTAGGAGTAGAGGTAGAAGTAGTAATAGAAGTAGCAGTAGACGTAGTAGTAGTAGTAGTAGCCATAATAATTGTAGCTGTAGTGGTAGAAGCAGCAATAGTAGCAGTATTAGTAGTATTATGATGTGGTAATTATAGCAGTGCTTGTAGCAGTAGATGTACTTGTAGTTGTAGCAATAATAGCAGTGATTGCAGTTTAAGTTGTAGTATTACAAGCTACAATAGTAGTAGCCATAATAGTAGTAGTAGTAGTAGCAATCATAACTGTAGTCAGTGTAGTAGTAGAAGTTCTAGTGGTAGTACCGATCGTAGTAGCAATTGAAGCGGTAGCAATAGTAGTAGTAGTTGTTGTTGTAGTAGATGTAGAAGTAGTAGTAGCAGTAGTAGTAGTAGTAGTAGTGGTAGTAGTTTGTAGTGGTAGTAGTCATAGCACTAGTAATAGTAGTAGTTGTTGTAGCCGAAGTAGTATTAGTAGAAGTAGTAGCAGTAGTACTAGTTGTAGTCACAGCACTAGTAGTTGTAATAGTAATTGTAGTAGTAGTAGCTGCAGCAATATTAGTAGTAGGAGGAGTAGTAGTAGTAGCAGTAGTAGAAGTAGTAGTTGTTGTTGTAACAGTAGTAGTACCATTAGTAGTAGTAGTAGTAGTAGTAGCGGTAGCCGCAGTTGTATTAGTAGTTGTAGTAGAAGTAGTAGTAGTAGCAGTAGTTTTTATAGCAGAAGTAGAAGTAACAGCATCGCTCGTAGCCGTAGTAGTAATCACAGTAGTAGTCGTAGTAATAGTAGTACTAGTACTAGTAGAAGTAGAGTTGTTGTAGCAGTAGTAGTTGTTGTTGTAATAATAGTAGTAGTAGTCGTAGTACTAGTAGTAGTAATAGTAGTAGGACAAGGATTAGTAGTAGTAGTAGTAATAGTGCATTAGCAGCTATAGTAGCAGTAATAGTACAAGTTGTAGCAGTAGTGCTCATGGCAGCAGTTGAAGCCGTAGTAAGAGTTGTAGTAGTAGCGGGAGTTTCAGTAGCAGCAATAGCATTGGGAGTAGTAGTAGTAGTAGAAGTAATGGTGGTAGCACTAGTAGTAGTAGTAGCAGTACTGGTAGTAGCTATTTTACTAGTAGTTGTAGTAGTAGCAACAGTAATAGTAGAATATTAGCAGAAGGAGTAGTAGTAGCAGTAGTTGTAGCTGAAGTAGTGGTAATATGAGCACTAGTCGTAACAGCTGTAGTAGTACTAGCTGTAGTAACAGTTGTAGTAGTAGTAGAAGTATTAGTAGAAATAGTAATTGAAGCAGAAGTAGCAGTGGTAGTAGTTGCAATAGTAGTCATAGTTGTAATCTTAGCAATAGTAGTAGTAGTATGAAAAGTAGCAGTGGTAGCTATAGTAGCAGTAGGACTAGTAGTACAATTAGTAGTAGTGGCGGTAGTAGCGGAAGTAGCAATAGTAGCAATAGTAGCAATAGTAGCAGTAGTAACAGTAGTAGGAGTAGTTGCAATAGCAGGTGCAGGAGTCTTACAAGTAGTAGTAGATAGTATTAGTAGTAGTGTAAGGCACAAAAGTAGAAGCAGTACTAGTAGTAGTACTAGCCATAGTAGTAGGAGCAGTAGTAATATTTACAGGAGTAGTACCAGTCGTAGTAGTAGTCATAGTATTAGTAGTAGTAGCAGTAGTTATTATTATTGTTGTAGTAGTAGTAGTATTAGTAGTAGCAGTAGTTGTAGTGGCAGTAGTAGAAGTATTAGCAGGAATAGTAGTTGTAGTAGTTGCCACAACAGTACTAGTTGTAGCAGTCGTAGTTGTAGTAGTATTAGTAGTACTATCAACAAAAGTAGTAGTAATATAAGTAGTAGTTGTAGTAGTTGTTGTAGTCATAGTAGTAATAGCAGTTGCAGGAGTATGAATATTTATACCCTTAGTAGTAGTCGCACTAGTACTAGCACCAGGAGTAGCAGCAGCAGTAGTAGTAGCAGCAACAACATTAGTAGTTGTTGTTGTAGCAATCGTAGTAGTAGTATTAGTAGCAGCAAGATTAGTAGCAATAGGACCTATAGGTCTAGAGGTTGAAGGGGTAGTAGTAGTTGTAGTCGTAACAGTAGCAAAAGTAGTATTAGTAGCAGAATAAGTAGTCGTAGTAGAAGTTGCAGTAGTCATAGTCGGAGTAGCATTAGTAGTAGCAGCGATAATCGCAGTAGCAGTAGTAGCAAAAGTAGTAGTAGCAGTAGTCCTTGTAGTAGTAGTTGTAGTAGGAGTAGTAATAGCAAAAGCTGTAGTAGAAGTAGCAACAGTCGTAGTAGTAAGGGTAGTAGTTGTAGTACTAGTAGTAGTAGTTGTATTAGTAGTAGGAGTAGGAATGACAGTAGAAGTAGTGGTAGTAGTAGTAGAAGTAGTAGTAGTAGTAGTAGTTGGAGTAGTAGGAGTAGTTGTTGTTGCAGTTGTAGTAGTAGTTGGTGTAGTATTAAATATAGTAGTAGTCATTGTAGTAGTAGTTCTAGTAGTAGGAGCAGTAGTTGTAGTAGTAGCTGTAGTAGTAGTTGTTGTCGTATTAGGAGTAGTAGTAGTAATCATAGAAGTCACAGTAATAGTAATAGTAGTATTAGTAGTATTAGTATCAGTAGTAGCAGTCGTAATAGATTTAGTAGTAGTAGCGGTAGTAGTAGTAGTAGTAGTAGAAATATTAGTAGCAGCAGCAGTGGTATTAGTGGTAGTAGTAGAAGTAGTAGTGGTAGCAGTTATAGTAGCAGCTGCAGTAGTAGTAGTATTAGTTGCTATAGTAGTATTCGGATTAGTGGTTGTAGTTGTAGTTGCAGTAGTAGTTGTAGTAGGGTTTAGGGTTTAGAATTTAGGGTTCAGTGTTTATGGTTTTGTACTAGTATTAGTAGTAGCAATAGTAGTAGCAGTAGTAGTTGTTGTAGTAATAGCTGTAGCAGCAGTAGTAGTGTTCAGATTAATATTAGCAATAGTAGTAGTTGTAGTCGTAGCTGTAGTAGTAGTAGTAGTATTCGGATTAATAGTAGCAATAGTAGTAGTAGTAGCAGTAGGAGGAGCAGTAGTAGTAGTCGTAGTAGTACTAGTAGCAGTTGTAGTAATGGTATTAGTAGCAGTAGTGGTATTCGGATTAATAGTAGTACTAGCAGTAGTAGTAGCAGTAGTAGTGGCAACAACAGTAGTTGAGTAGTTCCAGTTGTAGCAATACTACTAGTAGTAGCGGTAGTAGTAATAGTAGCAGCAACAGCAGTAGTAGTAGTAGTAGTAGTAGTAGTAGCAGCAGCAGCAGCAGCAGAAGTAGCAGCAGTAGTAGCAGCAGCAGTAGCAACAGTAGTGTTAGTAGTCGTTGTAGTTGTAGCAATAGTACTTCTAGTAAAAGTAGAAGTTGCGATAGCACTTGTAGGAGTAGTAGTCGTCGTAGCAGCACGCATACCCATAGTAGTTGCCGCAGCAGTAGTAGTAAGAGTAGTAGCAGCAGCAGTAGTAATAGTAGTAGCAGCAGCAGTAGTAATAGTAACAGCATCATCAACTACACCAGCAGCACCAGCAGTAGTACTACTAGTTGAAGTAGAAGTAGTAGTAGTTGTTGTTGTTGTTGTTGTTGTAGTAATAGTAGTAGTAGGAGTCATACTAGTAGTGTAAGTAATAGTAGTAGGAATAGGGGTAGTAATAGTATTAGTAATCGTACAATAGTAGCAATAGCAGCAGTAATTGTACTAGTTGGAGGAGGAGTAGTAGTAGTAGCAGTAGCAGCATTAGTGGTAACAACAGTTGGAGCATCAGCTGTTGCAGTAGTAGCAGCAGTTGGAGCATTAGCTGTAGTATTAGTAGTAGTGGGAGTGACAATAGCAGCATTAGCAGTGGAAGTAGCTACAGTAGTAGAAGTGTAGTGGTAGTAGTTGTAGCAGTAGTAGCAGTAGTACCCATAGTAGCAGTAGCAGTAGCAGTAGTAGTAGAATATTAGCAACAGTAGTAGTAGCTGAAGTAGTGGTAATATGAGAAGTAGTAGTAGTAGCTGTACTAGTAGTAGCAGAAGTACCAGTTGTAGTAGTAGTAGATGCATTAGTTGCAATAGTAGGTGAATTAGATGTAGTAGTAGTAGTAGTAGTAGCAATAGTTGTTACAGTTGTAGTTTTAGCAGTAGTTGTAGTAGTATGAAAAGTTGTAGTTGTAGCAGTAGTAGTAGTACTAGTAGTAGCGGTAGTAGCAGTAGTGGGAATAGTAGTTGTCGTAGAAGTAGTAGTAGTAGTGGTGATAGAAGTAGCAATGCAAAAGCAATACGTAGTTGCCGTAGTCTTAGTAGCAGGAGTAGTTGTAGTAGTACTACGACAAGTAGTTGTAGTAGTAGATGTATTAGAAGTTGTAGTAGCAGTTGTAGAAGTAGTGATAGTAGCATTAGTATAGCGGAATCAAAAGCAGTAGCAGTAGTTATAGTAGTAGTAGTAGTAGGGGGAGGAGGAGTAGTATTTGTAGTGGTACTAGTAGTAGTAGTTATAGAAGTAGTAGTAGTAGTAGTAGTAGTACTAGTTGTAATATTAGTAGTAGTAGTAGTTGTTGTTGTTGTTATTATTGTTGTAGTAGTAGTAGGAGTAGTAACAGTAGTCGTTGTTGTTGCTGTTGAAGCAGTAGTAGCCATAGCAGTAGCAATTGCAGAAGTAGTAGTAATTGCTATAGCAGCAGTAGTAGTATCTGTAGCAGCAGCAATGGTAGTGCTAGTAGGAGTAGTAGTATTAGTAGTAATAGTAGTAGTAGCAGTTGTTGTAGCGGTAGTAATTATAGTAGACGTAGTAGTAGCAGTAGCAATAGCTACAGTAGTAGCAATAGGAGTAGCAATAGTAGCAGTAGTAGTAGCCATAGTAGTAGCAATAGTAGCAGTAGTAGTGGCAATAATGGTAGGAGTAGTAATAGTTATAGCAGTAGTAGTACTTCTAGTAATAGTTATCATACATGTAGTGGTAGTTGTAGAAGCTGTAGTGGTAGTAGTAGCAGTAGTAGTACTACTACTAGTAGTAGCAGTTGTTGAGAGAGCAACAGCAGCATTAGTGGCAGTAGGAGTAGTACTAGTAGAATTAGTTGTAGGAGCAATAGTCATAGTAGTAGTAGTAGTAGTATTACGAGCAGTAGTAGTAGTACTAGCAGTAGTGGTAGCAGCAGTAGTAGTACTAATAATAGTAGTAGTAGTAGTAGTAGTAGGAGTAGGAGTAGCAGTAGCAGTAGCCACAGTAGATGTAATAGTACTAGTAGTAGTAGTAGTAGTAACAATAATAGTAGTAGCAGTAGTAGTAGCAGCAATAGTAGTAGTAGTAGTAGTATTAGTCGCACCAGTAGCAGGAGGAGGAGGAGGAGGAGTAGTAGCAGTAGTGTCAGTAGTAGCAGTAGTAGTTATAGTAGTTGTAGAAGCAGCAGCAGTAGCATTAGTATTAGTAGAATTTATAGTAGAAGTTGTAGCAGAAGTGGTAGAAGTAGTAGCAGCAACAACAACAACAGAAGTAGACGTAGTAGTGGCAGTAGTGGTAGTTGTAGCAGTAGTAGCAGCAGCAGTAGTCGTAATAGTCATAGTAATAGCTGCAGTAGCAATAGTAGTAGTAGTAGCTGTCATTGATGTAATTGCAATAGTAGTTGTAGTGGTAGTAGTAGCAGTAATAGTAGTCGCAGTAGTAGTAGTGGTAGTAGTAGAAGTTGCAGTAGCAGAAATAGTTGCAGCAGTAGTAATAAAAGTAGTAGTAGTAGTAGTAGCAATAATAGGAGAAGTAGTAACACTAGTAGCAGTAGTAGTAGCAGTAACTATTGTAGTAGCAATAATAGCAGCAATAGTAGAAGTTGTTGTAGAAGTAGTACTATTAGTACCAGTAGTGGTAATAGTAGTAGTAGTTGTTGTTGTTGTTGTAGCAGTAGTAGTAATAGTAGTAGTAGTAGTGGTAGTAGTAGTAGTAGTAGAAGTAGTAGTAGCAGCTGTAGCAGTAGTAGTAGGCGGAGGAGGAGGAGGAGTAGTGGTACCACTAGTGGTAGTAGGTGTAGTAGTAGTAGGAGGAGAAGTAGTAGTTTTGGTTATTATAGAAGAAGTTGCAGTAGAAGTAGGAGTAGTAGTAGCAGCAATAACAATAGTGGTAGTAGTAGTAGAAGTAACAGTATTAGTAATAGTAGTAGTGGTTGTAGTAATAGTACTACTAGTAGTAGTAGTAGCCGTGGTTGTAATAGTAGTAGTGGAAGTAAAAGTAGTAGTACCAGTAATAGTTGTAATAGAAATAGTAATAGTAGTAATAATTGTACTAATAGTAGTTGTAGTAGTAGTTTTAGTTATAGTAGCAGTTTTAGTAATAGTAGTAGTACTAGTAATAGCAGTTGTAGGAATAGTAGTAGTAGTAGCAGTAGCACCAGTAGTAGCAGTAATAGTAGTAGCAGTAGAAGTAGTAGTAGCAGTAGTAGTAATTGTAGTAGCAGTAGCAATATTGGCAGTAGTAGCAGCAGCAGCAGTAGAATAGCAATAGTAGCAGTAGCATTAGTAGTAGTTATAGTAAGAGTACTAGTTGTAACAGCAATTGTAGCAGTAGCAATAGTAGTTCTTGTTGTAGTAGCAATAGCAGTAGTAGTAGCAATAGTAGTAGTAGTATTGGTAGTTGTGGTTGTAGGGTCATAAGTAGCTGTAGTAGTAGTAGTAGTAGTAGTACAATAGTAACGATAGTAGCAAAAGTAGTGTTAGTAGTAAAAGTAGTAGTGGTAGGAATTATAGTTGCAGTAGTAGTAATAGTATTAGTAGTAGTAGCAGTAGTAGCTGTAGTAGTAGTCGTGGTAGTAATGACAATTGTATTCGTAGCAGAAGTAGTAGAAGTGGTTGTAGTAGTAATAGTAGTAATAGTAGTAATAGTAGGAAGAGGAGAAGCAGTAGCAATAGTGATAGTTATTGTAGTAGTAGCAGTAGCAAAAGTATTAGTATTAGTAGCAGTAGTGGTAGTAGCAGTGGAAGCTGTAGTACAATGGTAGTAGTAGCAAGTGTTGCATTTGCAGCAATCACGGTAGTAGCAGTGTAGTAGCGATTGAAGCAGTAGTAGTAGTACCAACAGTAGTAGTGGGTGTAGTAGTAGTAGCAAAAGTATTAGAAGTAGTACTAGTAGTAGCAGTAGCAATAGTAGTAATAGTAGTATTAGCGGGAGAAGTAGTTGAAGTAGTAATAGAAGCAGTAGTCAACCTAGTAGTAGTAGTAGGTGAAGTAGTTGTAGCAGTAACCGTGATACTAGTAGCATTAGTAGTAGAAGTAGCAGTGATAGCAGTATTAGGAGTAGTATAAGAGGTGGTAGTTCTAGCGGTAGCAGTAATACTAGAAGTAGTAGTGATTGTACTAGTAAAAGCAATAGTTGCAGTTTTAGCAGTAGTAGTAGTACAAGCAGCAGCAGTAACAATTGTCGTAGTAGTAGCAGTAGTAGTAGTGGTAGTAGTAGTTGCAGTAGTAGTAGAAGTTGTAGAATTATTGGTAGTAGCAGCTATAGTAATACTAGTAGTAGTAACAGCAGCAGTAGTATCTGTAGTAGCAAAAGGAGCAGTAGTATTGGTAGTAATAGCAGAAGTAGCAGCAGCAGTGGCAATAATAGCAGCCCTGGCAGTTGTAGTAGTAGTAGTAGTAGTAGAAGCAATAACAGTATAGAAGTAGTAGTAGTAGTAGTTAGTGATAGCAGTAGCAGTAGTAGAAGTAGTAGCAGTAGCAGTAGTTGCAGTAGTAGTAGTAGTATTAGTAGTAGTAGCCGTAGTGGTGGTTAGCAGTAGTTGTAGTCATAGCAATAGTAGTAACGGTAGTTGTAGTAGCAAAAGTAGTAGTAGTAGAAGTTGTAGCAGTATTACTAGTAGCAATCATAGCAGAAGTAGTTGTAATAGTAGTAGCAGCAGCTACAGTAGTAATAGTGGAAGCGTTAGTGGAAATAGGAGTAGTAGTAGTAGCAGCAGTAGTAGTAGCGTTAGTGGAAATAGCAGTAGTAGTAGCGTTAGTGGAAATAGCAATGGTAGTAGTAACAGTAGTAGTAGTAGGAGTAGTAGTAGTAGTAGAAATAGTTATTGTAGGAGTAGTAGAAGTAGCAGCTGCAGTCGTAGCCATAGTCGTAGTCGCAGTAGTATTTGTAGCTATAGTAGTAGTAGTAATAGTGCCAGCAATAGTAGTAGTAATTGCAGTAAGCTGCAGTAGCAGTAGTTGTAGTAGTACTACTAGTAGAAGTAGAAGTAGTAGAAGTAGTAACAGTAGTAGTAGTACTAGTAGTAGTAGTATTAGAAGTAGTAGTAGTAGGACTAGGAGTAGTACTACTAGCAGCAGCAGTAGTAGTATTAATAGTACATTAGTAGCAATAGTAGCGGTAATAGTACTAGTTGGAGGTGTAGTAGCTGTGGTACTCCAACTGTTGCGGCTACTACCACTGAGAATACTACTGCTACTCTTACTGCTGCTACTACTGCTACTCTTTCCGCTATAACTACTATGGTTACTACTACTACTATTGCTAGTGCTACTACAACTGCTACTATAGCAGCTGCTACTATTGTTACAGCTCTTACAACAACTACTAATATAGCAACTACTACCACTGTTACTGTTGCTACTACTACTATTACTACTACAACAACAACGACGACCAAGACTACTAATACTATCTCTACTACCGGTACTACTACTGCAGCTGCAACAACAGCAACTACCACTGCTGCTACAACAACTACTACAACTAATATTATAGCTACAACTACTGCTGCTATTGATACTACTACTACTACTTCTACCACTGCTGCGGCTGCTATTACTGCTACTACCACTACTACTACCACTACTTCTTCTTCTTCTTCTTCTTCTTATACTACTACTACTGCTACTCCTGCTACTACTACAGCTGCTTCTACTACTATTACTACTACTACTACTATGGCTACTACTGCTACGGCTACTACTATTACTATTACTGCTGTCACTTCTTCTACTACTACTACTACTACTATTCATACGACTAGTACTACTGCCATTACTGCAACTAATGGTACGATTACTACTACTACTACTATTACTACTGTTGCTGTTGCTGCTGCTCCTTATACTCATACTACAACTACTACAACAACTACTACTACTACTATTAATACTTCTACTACTATTACTACAACAACTACAATTGCTACTACTTCTACTAATGCTACTATTATTATTACTCGTATTATTATTGCTACTACTACTACTACTACTACTACTGCTCTTACTACTATTGTTACTACTTCTACAACTACTAGTACTACTAGTACTACTACGACAACTAGTCCTACTGCTACAACTACTACTCGTACCAATACTACAACTACTGCTGCTACTACTACTACTTCTACAACTATGACTACCACTACTGCTGCTACTTTTACTAGTGCTACTACTACTAAAATTACCACTCCTACTGCCACTACTACTACTCTACTTATACTACAGCTACTACTGCTACTAGTACTTCTACTACTACTACAAATACAACAATAACTACTACTACTACTACTTCTGCAATGACAACAACAACAACAACTACTACTACTCCTCCTACAACCACTACTACTACTATGATTACTAAAACTACTACTCCTACAACTACTACTACTCGAACTCCTACTCCTACTACAACTCCTACAACTACTTCTACTACTACAACTACTACTACAACAACTACTGCTATATTACTACTGTTGCTACTACTACTATTACTATAACTAACACTATTACTACTAATATTGCTATTACTACTACTACAACAACAACTACTCCTACCACTACTCCTATTACTTCTACTACTACTACGACAACTACTAGTACAAGTCATATTGCTACTACTCCTACCCCAACTACTACTACTACAACTACAACTACTACTACTACTACTACTACTACTACTACTACTACTACTACTACTACTACTGCAACTACAACTACTACTACTCCTCTTACTGCTTCGACAACTACCGCTTGTACTACTACTACTGCTACTTCTACTATCACTACTACTACTACAGCTACTCCTGCTTGAACTTCGATTCCAAATACAACTACTACAACAACAACTTCTACTACAACTATTAGAACTAGTATTGCTACCACAACTACTACTACTGTTGCTACTACTTCAAGTATTACTACAACTACTAAGACTACTACTCCTGTTACTTCTACTACTACTCCTACTCCTACGCCTACTCCGACTACAACTACTACTATTACTACTGGTACTACTACCACTACTACTACTACTGCTACTACATTTACTCCTACTCCTACATCTACTCTACTGCAACTACTACTGCTGCTGCTACTACAACTACAACTACAAGTACTACTAGTAGTACTACAACTACTACTGTTACTACAAATGTTGTCACTCGCACTACTACTACTACTACAACAGCTACTACTACTGCTGCTGCTGCTACTACTACAACTACTAATACTACTAATCCTAATACTCCTACAAAAACTACTACTACTACTATTATTACTGTACAACTACTCCGACAACTCCAACTACTACTACTACGGCAATTACTCCTACTACTGCTACTACTCCAGCTTATACAAGTACTACTACTGCTACTGCTACTACAACTACTACTCCTACTACTACTACTCTTACAATTACTACTACTATTACTACTACTACTCCTACTACTATTGCAACTACTACTACTACCACTCTTATTGCTACTACTATGGCTACTACTACTACTCTTACTCCTCCTACTACTGCTACTACTACTACTGCGGTTGCTGCTGCTACTACGAGTATTTCTACTAAAACTACTACTAGTACATCAACTATAGCGACTACTACTACTACTACAACCACCACAATTCTACAACAACTACTACTACTAGTAGTACTATGGCTACAAGTACAACTACAACAACAACTACTACTCTTACTACTACTACTACTACAACTGCTACTACTACTACTACCACTAATTCTACTACTTCTGCATCTACTACTACTGCTACTACTACTACTTCTACTACACCTATTACTACAAATACTACTACTACTATAAATAATACTATTGCTACTACCACTGCTGCTACTGCCACTACTACTACTGCTACTAATACTACTACTACTACTACTACTCGTGCTACTACTACTACTACTTTTACTCCTACTACTACTACTACTACTACTATTCCTACAACTACTACTTCTACTACTGCTGCACCTACTACAACCGCTCCTACTACACCTAGTCAAATTAGTACAACAACAACAACTACTACTACTACTACTACGACTACTACAACAACTGCTGCTGCTACTACTACTACTACTGCTACTATTGCTACTATTACTATTAGTACAACTACTACTACAACTACTAATACAACTGCTATTACATCTATTACTACTAATATGGCTAGTTCTACTACAACAACTACTACTACTATTACTACTAGGATTGCTGCTACTTCTTCGACAACTATTATTACTAATGCTACTCCTAGTTCTACTACTACTGCTACTCTTACTACTACTACTACTTCGACTACTACTGCTCTTACTGCTAAAACAACAACAACTGCTACGCCTAGTCCTATTGCTACTAATACTACTACTAGTAATAGTACTTCTACTACCTGTACTACCAATACGACAACTATTAATACTACTTCTACTACTACTACTACTACTTCTACTACAACAATGAGTACTACTACTACTACTACTACTACTGTTACCGCTGTTGTTGCTGCTACACCTATGACTACTACTTCTAATACTATTGCCACTTGTGCTACTACTACTATAATGACTACTACAACTACTACAGAAACAACAGCAGCAACAACAACTACTACTACAATTACAACTACTACTACAATAGATACCACTGCTACAATAACAACAACAACAAGATCTACTACTAATACTACTACTACTACTACCACTACTATTACTATTACTACCTCTAGTACTACTACTGCTGTGACTACTACACTACTACTACTACTACAACAACTATTTCTACTAGTACTACTACTACTCCCACAACTACTACAATTACTATTACCAACACTCTTGCTACTACTACAACTACTGCTACTACTACTCCTACTCCTCCTCCTCCTACTACTACTACTACTACTCCAACAACTACTAAAATTACTACTACTAATACTACTATTACCACTACTACAACAACAATAACTACAACTATTACAACAACAACAACTACTGCTACTGCTAATACTGCAACTACTACTACTATAACGCCTACTACTACTATTGTTGCTGGGGTCCCTACTACTCTTCCCACTACTACTCTTACTCCTACTACTACTACTACTATTAATACTATTAGTACTAGCACTACTATGACAACTAGTACTACAACAACAACAACTCCTACTACTACTACTGCCACTACTTCTACTACCACTACAACTACTACAACAACTACTACGACTACAGCTACTGTTGCTACTCCAACAACAACAACAACTACTACTACTACTACTAAAACAACTACTTCTACTACAACTAATATCACTACTAATCTGCTACAAGTTCTACTATGACAACTATTACTACAACAACAACAACTACTGCTACTACTACTACTTCTGCAGCAACTATTGCTGCTACTTGAATAATAGCTACTACTACTACTATTAGGACTACAACAACTACTACTACTGCTACTCCTACTACTAGTACTACAGCAACTACAACTACCACTACTACTCCTACTGCTACTACTACCACTACTACTCCTAATGCTCCTACAACAATAACCACTATTACAACAACTACTAAAACTCCTACTAAAACTATAATTACTTCTAATACTATTTTTATTACTACTACTGTTGCTTGTACTATTATTAGCACAACAACTACTTCTACTAGCACTACTACTACTACTATTACTACTTCTGCTACTGCTAATACTGCGGCTACTACTACTACTACTACTACTCCTGCTGCTACTTCTACTACAACTACTATTACCAAGGCTACTACTACTACTTCTACGACTATTCCTGCTATTACTCCAACTACTACTACTAATACTCTTATAACTTTTACTACTGTTATTATTGGTGTTGTTCCTACTTCTACTACAACTACTAATACTATTACTACAACAACAACAAGAACTACTACTTCTACTAGTGCTAATACTACTACTACTACAACTATGACTACAGCTACTACTACACCTCCTCCTACTCCTTCTACAACTACCATAGCTACAGCTACTACTACTACTACCACTACCACCACTACTATACAACTACTCCTACTCGAACTCCTATTCCTACTACAACTCTTATAACTACTTCTACTACTACAACTACAACTACAACTATCACTTCTACTACAACAATTACTACTACTATTGCTACAACACTACTACTTCTACTACTACTACTACTACTACCACTACAATTGCTACAACTACCACTACAATTGCTACAACTACTTTTATTATTGCTACTACTACTAATCCTAATACTCCTACAACAATAACAACAACAATAACTACTACTACTACTACTACTGGTACAACTACAACAACTACTATACCTCCTTCTACTACTTCTACAACTACCACAACTACTACTACTACTGCTACTACTACTACCACCACAACTACTACAACTTCTCCTACTCAAACGCTTATTCCTACTATAACAACTACTACAAATAGCACTTCTACTACAACTATTACTTCTACAATTGCTACAACAACTAGTACTTCCACTACCACCACCACCACCACCACCACTACTACTACTACTACTACTACTACTACAACTACTACTACTACTATTGTTGCTACTACTATGAAGCCTAATACTCCTACAACAACAACAACTACTACTACTATTACTGTACTACTACTACTAATACTTCTCCTCCTAACGCTCTGACTACTTCTACTGCTGCTACTACTACTGTTACTCCTACCACTCCTACCCCTACCACTACTAGCACAACTACTGCTACTACTACTACTACTACTACTACTCCTACTAGTACTGCTCTTACTACTACTACCACTATTAGTACTACAAAAGTTACTACTATTGCAACTACTACTACAAATACTATTACAACTACTGCTGCTGCTACTACTACAACAACTACAACAACTACTACTGCTACTCCTAATACGTTTGCTATACTACTACTCTTATTACCACTCATACTCTGACTCCTACCACAACAACAACTACTACTTCTCCTAATACTACAACTACAACTACTACTCCTGCTACTGCTACTATTACTACTCCAACTAGTGCTAGTACTACTAATACAACTCCTACTACTACCCCTATTCCAACTCGAACTCCAACCAGTACTCCAACTGCTATAACTACTACTACAACTCCAACTGCTATAGCTCCTACTATGAGTGTTGCTGCTACTACATCTACTACAACTACAATCGCTACTACTACTAGTATTCTAATTATTACTTCTAATACTACTACTACTCCAATTGTTACGACTACTAATACTTCTACTTCTTCGACTACTACTAGTACTACTGCATCTGCAGCAATTGCTACAACCACTACTAGTAGTACTACTTCTACTACTCCAACTCCCACTCCCACTACTGTTGCTGCTACTACAACTACTAATACTACTCTCACTACTCCAACTCCTACTCCGACTTCGACTCCTACTATTGCTACTACTACTCCTACAACTACTAATACTACTACTATGATAAAAACAACAACAACTACAACTAATCCACTTACTCCTACTCCAGCTACTACTTCTGCTACTCCTACACCTACTCCTACTACAACAAGAACAACAACTACTACTAAAATAAATATTACTACTACTACAACTGCTACTATTACAATTACTCCTGCTACTACTACTACTACAACTACTATTACAACTACAATTATAACTACTAATACTGCAGCTATTGTTGCTCCTACTGCTACTATTACTACTACTGCTACTACTGTTGCTGCTACAACTACTACTACAACTTCTATTACAACTACTACTACGTATAATAATGATGATGATAATAATAATAATAATACTAATACTACGACGACTACTACTACTTCTACTAATACTACTATTACTACTTCTACTGCTACTACTACAACTACTACTATTACTACTACTACTTCTAAGACCACTAGTACAACTTCTACTAGTAATACTACTACAACTACTACGAGCACTACTACCACTAGTAGTACTGCCACTACTACTACTACTACTACTATGACCACTACTACTACTACTACGGCAACTACTACAACTACTTCTATTACCACTACTACCACTGCTGCTCCTACTTTGACTACTACTACTGCTACTACTACACTACTACTACAACTACTTCAACTAGTGCCACTACTACTCCTACAACTACAACTATTACTACTAACAATACTGCTACTACTACACAAATTAAACTACTACTCCTCCAACTAGCACTACTACAACTCCTTCTAATACTACTTCTACTACTACCCCTACAATTACTACAACTACGACGACTACTACTTCTACTACTACTACTCTCACAGCACTACTACTACTACTACTACTATTACTACTGTCACAACTACTACTGATATAACTTCTACTATGAATACTATTACTACTACTACTACTACTACTACAATGACTACTGCTACTACTACTACCAGTACTACTACTACTTCAACTATTACAACTACCATTACTATTACGACCAGTACTACTACTATTACTACTACTACTACTACTCCTACTGCTACTACAAATACAACTACTACTGCCACTACTGCTTCTGCCACTACAACTACTACAACTACTACTATTATGGCAGCAGCAGCTTCTACTCCTCCTCCTCCTCCTTGTACTACTACTACTACTGCTGCTGCTACTGCTACTACAACTAATACCACTGCTACTTCTTCTACTACACTATGAGTGCTACTACTAGGACTACTACTACTACCACCACCACCAGTACTACTACTGCTGTTCCTGCTGCTGCTGCTGCTACCACTAGTACTATGACTACAACAACAATAACAACTATTGCTACTACTACTATTAAGACCACTACTACTCCTAATTCTTCATCTACAACTACCTCAGTTACTACTACTACTACAACAACAACAATTACTACTACAATTATTACTATTACTATTATTATTACTA
>RXID01011445.1:30248-43137 GCA_005019695.1 Trichopus zeylanicus subsp. travancoricus
TTACTCCTACTACTGCTACTACTCCAGCTTATACAAGTACTACTACTGCTACTGCTACTACAACTACTACTCCTACTACTACTACTCTTACAACTACTACTACTATTACTACTACTACTCCTACTACTATTGCAACTACTACTACTACCACTCTTATTGCTACTACTACTACTCTTACTCCTACTACTACTGCTACTACTACTGCTGCAGTTGCTGCTGCTACTACGAGTATTTCTACTAAAACTATTACTAGCACATCAACTATAGTGACTACTACTACTACTCCAACCACCACAATTCTACAATAACAACTACTACTACTAGTACTATGGCTACAAGTACAACTACAACAACAACTACTACTATTACTACTACTACTATTACTACTACTACTACAACTACTACTATTACTACTACTACTTCTACTACTACTACTATTACTACTACTACTACTACTACTACTATTACTACTACTACTACCACTGTTGCTTCTGCTGCTACTACAACTAATACCACTGCGACTTCTTCTACTACACTATGAGTGCTACTACTAGGACTACTACTACCACCACCACCACCAGTACTACTACTGCTATTCCTGCTGCTGCTACTGCTACCACTAGTACTATGACTACAACAACAATAACAACTATTGATACTACTACTATTAAGACCACTACTACTCCTAATTCTTCATCTACAACTACCTCAGTTACTACTACTACTACAACAACAACAATTACTACTATAATTATTACTATTACTATTATTATTACTACTACTGCTACTCCTACTATCAATACAACTACTACTACTACAACAACAACTACTACTATTATTACAACTTCTACACCTATTGCTAGTATTTCTACTACTGCTTCTGCCATTACTACTTCAGCTACTGCTAGTACTCCTACTACTCCTACTACTCCTACTACTACTACTACTCCTACTGCTACTTCTACTACAACTACTATTACTACTACTACTACTACTACTACTACTACTTCTACGGTTACTCGTACTATTACTCCGACTACTACGACTACCACTCTTACTACTACTACTACTGCTATTACTACCGCTGCTCCTACTTCTATTACGACTACTATTACCCCTACTACTACTACAACTAGTAGTACTACTACTGCTCCAACTACTTCTACTACTGCTACTATTACTACAATTGTTGTTGTTGCTCTGAATACTAATATTACAATTGCTACTTTTACTACTACTACTTGTACTGTTCCTACTACTACTTCTATTACAAATACTACTATTATTGCTACTACTACAATTGTGACTACTACCTCTAATACTACTAATATCACCACAACTACTTCAACTACTAGAACTGCTCCTTCTACTACTACTACCACCAGTACCACTACAGCAACAACTATTACTATTACAACGGTAAAGACTCCTACTACAAGTACAACTACTCCTTTATCTACTACTGCTACCATTGCTACTACTTCATGTTCTTCTACTACTAGTACTACTACTATTACTACAACACCTACTACTATTATTCCAACTCCAACTTGTACCAGTACTTTAACTACTACAACTACTACTACAACTACAAGTCCTACAGCTCCTACTATGACAGTTGCTACTACTACTACTATCGCTACTACTAGTACTATTATTATTGTTTCTACGAATACTACAACTAATCCTATTATTATAAATACTACAATTGCTACTACCTGGACTACTACTACTCAGGCTACTGCATTTGCTGTAGTTGCTGCAACAACAACCACTAGTTCTACTTCTACTACTCCTACTCCCACTCCGACTACTACTACTGTTTCTCGTATTACAACTACTATCACTACTCCAACCACAAGGACTCCTACTCCTTCTCCTACTATTACTACTACTACTACTATTACTGCTAATACCACTGCTAATACTACTGCTGCTGCTGCTGCTGCTACTCCTACTCCTACTACTACAACCACTACTCAAACCCATACTACTACTTCTTCACTTACTACTACTACTACTATTACTACTAATATGGCTATTACTACTACTAGTACTACTGCTACTATTACAACAACAACAACTACTACTACAACTACTACTGCAACTAGTACCACTAGTGCTATTACAACAACAACTACTACTAATACTGCTACTACTACTACTACTACTTCTACAACTACTACAACAACAACAACAACTACTACTACTACTACTACTACTACTACTACTACTACTACTACTACTACTACTACTACTACTACTACTACTACTACTACTACTACTTCCACTACTAGTATTATGACTACTACTACTACTACTACTATGACGACAACTACTACTACAACTGCTGCTACGACTGCTACCACTACTTCTACTATAACTACAGCTTATCGTGCTTTAACTACTACTATGGCTACTTCTACTACCACTACTGAAACTACTCTTACTACTATTATTGCTACGACTACCCTACTACTAAAACTATTTCTAATAGTATCGCTACTACTCCTATAATTATAATTATTATTACTAACAATGCAAAAACTACTACACCAAATAGTACTACTACTACTCCAACTGCTACTACTACTAGTCCTAATACTACTACTACTACTACTCCTACTACAATTACCACTACAATGGCTACTGCTTCTACAACTACTACTACTCCTACAACTACTACTTCTACTCTTCTAGCTGCTACTCCTCCTCCTACTACTATTACTATTGCTGCAACTACTACTGCTACTACTTCTACTTCTACACCTACAACTACAACTACATCTACTACTGCTGCTGCTGCTATGGCTACTACTAGTACTAGTACTACTACTCCTGCAAGTACAACAACAACTACTATTGCTACTACTATTGCCACTAAAACAACCACTGCTACTACTACTACTATTACCAATCCAACTTCCACTCCTAAAACTACTCATACTACTACTCTTGCTACAACTATTACAAGTACAACTACTACTATTGCTACTGCTACTACTAGTACGGCTACTACAACAACTACTATTACTATGATAATAACTACTACAACTATGACTACTATACTACACCTACTACTATTATCACTGCTACTACTACTGCTACTAGTACAACTGCGATTAATACTACAAGTACTACAACTACTTCTACTACTATTATCACTAGTATTACTACTACTTCTACTACTATTGCTACTACTACTTCTACTACTAGTACTACTACTATTCCAAATACTACAACTTCTGCTGCTATTATGACTTCTGCTGTTGCTACTACTACTATTACTTCTACTACTATTATAGCTGTGAGTACTACTACTGTTGCAGCTACTGCTACTATTGATACTACTACTAATACTACTACTACTACTACTATTACTACTACTACTTCTTCTTCTACTACTAGTACTCTTACTACAACTACTATCACTAGTGTTACTACTGCTGCTGCTACTGTGCCTACTACTCCTACAACTCCAACTACCGCTATTACGAGCACTCCTACTACTACTATTGCAGTTGCTGCTACTACTACTACATCTTTTACTAGTACAACAGCTCCTACTCCAACTCCTACTGCTACTACTGCTACTCCTACTACTACTACTACTACTACAAATACTACTATTGCGACTACTGCTGCTACTAATACTACAACTACAACAACAACTACTACTAATACTACTTCAACTTCAACAACAACAACTACTAGTACTATTGCTCCTACTCTTGCTCCTACCACTACTACAATAACTCCTACTCCTACAACAGCTACTAATACTCCTACTACTACTTCTACTCGTACTACTGCTAGTACAAGTACAACTAGTACTACTACTACTATTACTACTACTACTCTTACTCCAACTCCTACTGTTGCTGCTACACCTACAACTACTAATACTTCTATTACCACTAACGCTACTATTACTACTACAAGTAGTACTATTACAATGACTACTTCTACTACTATTACTACTACTACTACTACCACTACTACTATTAGGAGTACTTTTGCTACTACTACTATTAGTACTACTTCTACAACTACTACTCCTACTACGACAACCACTACTGCTGCTATTACTACTACTACTACTACTACTACCACTACCACTACTATGATAACAACTACTACTAATACTATTACTACTACTAATGTTACTTCTACTACTTCTTCTACTACTACTAGTACTACTACTACTACTACAAAGGCTACTAATACTACTGCTACTGTAACTGCTACCGCTACTACTATTACTACTACTCCTACCTGTACTACTACAACTACTACAACTCATACTGCCACTCCGCCTCCAACTCCTGCTCCTATCACTCCTCCGACAAGTAAAACTACAACAACTACTACAACTACTACAACTACTAGTACTACAACTACTGCTACTACTTCTGCGACTACTACCACTACTACTACTTCTGCTACTACTGCTAGTACTGCTACTACTATTACCATTACTACTCCTATTACTACTACAACTACTAGTACTACTACTACAACAACTTCTATTATTGCAGCTGCTGCTGCTTCTACTACTTCTATTACTAGTATAACTTCTACTACTCCTACTCCAACTCCTACTGCTACTACTACTCCTACTACTACTTCAACTACTATTACTGCTACTATAATGACTACAACCACTACTCCTACTATTGTGATTACTATTGCTTATACTACTACTACTACTACAATAGCTACTACAACCACTACTACTACTGCTATTACTACTACTGCTGCTACTACTTCTATTGCTACTCCTACAACTCCTCCTATTACTATGACTACGCCCACTACTACTATTAACAATATAACCCCTACTACTATTTGTACAACTACTACAACTACTACTACAACAACTACTACTACAACTACTACAACTACTACTACTATTTGTACAACTACTACTACAACTACTATAACAACTACTTCTACTACTGCAACAAATACAGCCACAACTGCTGCAAGTAGTACTTCTACTAGTACTACTACTACTACTATAACTAATACTACCAGTACTACTACTGCAAGTTTTACTACTAGCACCAGTACCACTACTACTACTACTGCATCTCTATTACTACTACTACTTCTACTTCTACTTGTGATACTGCCACTATGGCTACTACTAGTACTGCTACTACTACTTCTACTTCTACTTCTCATACAGCTACTATGGCTACTACTAGTACTGCTACTACTTCTACTGCTACTACTACTTCTTCTACTCCTATAGCTACTACCACTACTACCACAGCTAATATGGCTACTACAGCAACTGCTACCATAACTGCTACTACTGTTATTACTTCTACTACTACTATTATTACTACTACTACAGCTCCTACTATTTCTTCTGCTAGTATTGCTACTATTGCTATTTATGCTATTTATCCTAATTCTTCTTCTACTACTACTACTACTACATCTGCCTCCACATCTACTGCTATTACTTCTACTACCACTATCGTAGCTACTACTAACACTTCTACTACTACTACTACTGCTGCTACTGGTATGACTATTTCTACAACTACTACAACTACAACTACTGCAAGAACTACTTCTACTACTACTACAGTTGCTACAACTACCACTTCTATTACTGCTGCTACAACACGTACTACTACTACTACTACAACTTCTAATCATACTACTACTCCTACTACTGCTACAACTGCTACTACTGCTATTACTCCTCCTACTACTACTACTACTACTACAACTGCTGCTGCTAACACTACTACTACTACTACTGTTGCTGCTAATACTATTACTACTAATACTTCTATAACCATAACAACAATAACTACTACTACTACTACTATTGATGCTACTACTACTTCTACTATAACTACAACTACTACATTTGCTTCTGCTACACCGACTACTACATCTACTACTACCATTGCTGCAGCTGCAACTGCTACTAATACTACTGCTACTTCAACAACAACCATTGCTGCTACTACTTCTACGACTGCTATTACTACTACGACTACTACTAGTGCTACTATGGCTACTACTACTCCTACTACCACAACTGCTACTGTTGCAACTACTACCACTACTACTCTTACAGCTACTACTACTGTTACTGTTGCTGCTACAACTACTACCACTACTACTACTGCTACTCCTCCTGCTACAGCTACTACTACTACTATGACCACTAATGCAACTACTGCTACTACTACTACTACTACTACTACGACCACTACTACCATTAGTACTATAGCCACTACTACAACTACTACTACGACCACCACTACTACTACTACGACCACTACAACTACTACTACTATTACCAATACTACCACTGTTGCTGCTACTCGGACTACTACTATTGTTTCTACCACACTACTACTACAACTACTTCAACTAATGCCACTACTATAGGAGTAATAGTAGCAATAGTAGTAGTAGTTGTAGTAGTTGTAGTTATTGTTGTTAATGTACAAGTATTAGAAGTAACAGCAGCAATCGTAGCCATATTAGTTATTGTAGCAATTATCGTTGGAGTAGTAGTAGCAGTAATAGTAGCAAAAGTTGTACTCGTAATAATAGTAGTAGTAGCATCAGCTGCCGTAGTAGTAATTGTTGCACTAGTTGAAGTAAAAGTAGTAGTAGTAGTAGTAGTAGTGGTAGTAGTAATAGTCATAGTAGTAGTAGTATTAATAGTAAGAGAAGTAGTTGTGGTAGGAATTGTAGTAGTAGTAGTAGTATTTGCTGTAGTAGTAGTCATAGTAGTATTAGTAGCTATGGTAGCAGTAGTAGCAGCAGTAGTAGGTCTAGTAGTAGTAGCAATAGTAGTAGTAGTGGTGGTAGTAGTGGTACGAGTATCGTAAGTAGCTGTAGTAGTAATAATAGTAGTAGTCACCGCAATGGTGGTATTAGTTGTGCTAGTAGCAATAGGAGTAGTGGTAGCAATAGCAATTGTAGTAGTAGCAATAGTTTTAGTAGTAGTGGTCATAGTAGTAGTAGTAGTCATAGTAGTAGTAGAAATAGCGGAAGTGGTTGTAGTAGTAGCAGTCGTAGTAGTAGTAGTAGTACTTATTATGGAAGTTATAGTAGTAGAAGTTATAGTCATAGTCTTACTTATTATAGAAGTTATGGTAGTAGTAGTTAGTGTAGTAGCAATAGTGGTAGTAGCAGTAGTAGTATTAGTAGTAGTAGTAGTAACAGTAGTGGGAGTAGTAGCAGTAGCAGCAGTAGTTATGGCAGTAGTAGCAGCGGTAGCAGTTGTAGCAGAAGTAGTAGTAGTATTAGTTGTAGTAGCAGTAGAAGTAGTACTGGTAGCAGTTAGTAGTTGCAACGGTAGTCATAGTAGTGCTAGTAGTAAAAGGAGTGGTGGTAGCAATTATAGTTGTAGTAGTAATAGTATTAGTAGTAGTAGTAGCAGTAGTTGTAGTACCGGTCATAGTAGTAGTAGTAGTCATAGTTGTAGCAAAACTAGCAAATGTGGTAGTTGTAGTAGTAGCCATAGAAGTTGTAGTTGCAATGGTAGTTGTTGCATGTGCAGTAGTTGCAGCAGGAGCAGTATTTGCAAAAGTAGTAGTAGCAGTAGTAGTAGTAGCAACAATAATAGTAGTAGGAATAGTAGTAGTTGCAGAAGTAGTTGTAGTAGTAGCAATAGTAGTATTAGTAGTGGTAGCAGTAGCAGTAGTAGCAATAGTAGTAGTAGTAGTAGTATTAGCAGGTGTAGAAGTAGAAGTAGCAATAGAAGTAGCAGAAGATGTAATAGTAGTAGTAGGTGTAGTTGTAGTAGCAGTAGCCATAATAGTTGTAGCCGTAGTGGTAGAAGGAGCAGTAGTAGCGGTATTAGTAGTATTACAACATGTGGTAGTTCTAGCAATACCTGTAGTAGAGAAGTGCTAATAGTTGTAGCAATAATAGTGGTAGTTGTAGTTTAAGTAGTTGTAGTACAAGAAGCAGCAGTAGTAGCCATAGTAGCAATAGGAGTAGTAGTCGAAGTCATAGTGGTAGTAGTAGTAGTAGTAGAAGTTGCAGTGGTAGTAGTGGTACTAGTAGCAGCAGTCGTAGTAGCAGAAGTGGTAGTAGTAGTAGCAGTCGTAGTAGCATAATTTGTAGAAGTAGAAGTAGTAGTAGCTAGTAGTGGTAGTAGTCATTGGACTAGTAGTAGCAGTAGTAGTTATAGCCAAAGTAGTAGTAGTAGAAGTAGTAGGAGTAATACTAGTTGCAGTCGTAGCAGTAGTAGTTGTCATAGTGGTAGCAATTGCAGTACTAGGAGCAGCAACAGTACTAGTAGCAGTAGTTATCGTAGTAGTTGCAGTAGTAGAAGTAGATGTAGTTGTTGTTACAGTAGGAGTAGTATTAGTAGTAGCAGAAGTAGTAGCCGCAGTAGTAGAGGTAGTAGTAGTAGTAGCAGCAGCTAAAGTAGTTGCAGCCGAAATAGTAGTAGTAGCAGTAGTTGTTGCAGTAGTAGTAGATGTAGCAGCAGCACTCATAGCCATAGTAGTAGTCGCAATAGTAGTTGTAGCAATTGTAGTAGAAGTAATAGTAGCAGCAGTAGTAGATGTAATAGTAGTAGCAGTAGTAGTAATAGTAGTAGTATTAGTACCAGTAGAGTTATTGTTGTTGTTGTAGTAGTAGTAGTTATAATAGCAACAGTAGTTGTAGTAGTAGTAGTAGTAATAGTAGTAGGACTAGGAGTAGAAGTAGTAGTAGTAATCCAGTACATTGACAATAATAGTAGCATTAACAGTGCAAGTTACAGTAGTAGCAGCGGCAACAGTAGTAGTACAGGTCACAACAGCAGTAGCAGTAGTAGTAGTAGCGGGAGTTTCAATAGTAGCAGTAGCAGTAGGACCAACAACAATAGTAGAAGTGGTGCTAGTTGTACTAGTAGCAGTAGTAGTTGTAGTACTCATAGTAGTAGTTGTAGTAGTAGTAGTAGTAGTAGCAGGAACAGTAATAGTAGTATATTAGTGGAAGTAGTAGCAGTAGCAGTAGTTGTTGCTACAGTAGTGGTAATATGAGTAGTAGTCATAATAGCTATTGTAGTACTAGGAGTAGCAGCAGTTATAGTAGTAGTAGAAGTGTTAGTAGCAATTGTAGTTGAAGTAGAAGTGGTAGTAGTAGTTGTACCAATAGTAATCATAGTTGTAGTGTTAGCAATAGTAGTTATAGTACAAAAAGTAGCAGTGGTAGCAGTAGTTGTAGTTGGGCTTGTAGTAGTTCTAGTAGCACTAGCGGAAGCAGCAAAAGTAGCAATTGTAGCAATAGTAACAGTAGTAGTAGCGATAGCAATTGCAAGAAAAGTAGTAGTAGTAGTAGTAGAAGTAGGAGGAGTAGTTGAAGTAGCAGTAGTTAGTAGTAGTAGTAGTCGAAGTAGTAGTAGTAGCAGTAGTAGTAGTAGCAGAAGTAGTAGCAGTGGAACGAGTAGCAGTCGTAGCAGCAATAGTAGTAGCTATTGTAGAGTAGTAGCAACAACAGTAGCAGTAGTTGTAGTAGTTGTTGTAGTACCAGTAGTAGTAGCATTGATGGAAGTAGCAGAAGTAGTAGTAATAGTAGAAGTAGTATTAGTTGTAGTAGTGGTAGTCGCAGTAGTAATAGTAACACTAGCAGTAGGAGCAGTAGTAGTAGTAGCAGTAGTGGTAGTAGTAACAGTAGCAGTAGTAGCTGTTGTAGCAGTAGCAGCAATAATAGTGGCCAAAGTAGTTGTAGTAGTAGTAGTAATAACAGTAGTAGTAGCAGCAGCAGCAGTAGTAGCAGTAGTTGTTGTAGTAGTATTAGAAGTAGTAGCAGTACTCTTTGTCATAGTAGTAGTTGCAACCGTAGTCATAGATGTAGTAGTAGCAATAATAGTAGTATAAGTAGTACATGTAATGGTAGTAGCAGCAACATTAGCATCAATAGTAGTAGTAGTAGCCACAGTAGTAATAGTAGCAGTAGCAAAAGTAGGCGTAGTGGTAGTAGCAACGAAAGTAGCAGTAACACTAGTAGTAGTAGTAGTAGTAGTAGTAGTAGCAGCTGTAGTAGTAACAATAGCAACAGCAGCAGTAGTAGTAGCAGTAGTAGCAGCAGCAGTAGTAGGAGCAGCAGTAGTAGTAACAATAGCAGCAGCTGTTGCAGTAGAAACATAGGAGTAGTCCAGGTAGTAGCAGTAGTAGCAGTAGTAGTAGTAGCAGCGGCACTCGTAGCCACAGTAGTAGCAGCAACAGCAGTGGTTGCAATAGTAGTAGCATTAATAGTAGCAGAAGTAGTGTGCGTAATAGTAGTAGAAGCAGCATCAGCAATAGTAGTAGTAGTTATTATACTAGTAGAAGTAAAAGTAGTAGTAGTGATAGTAGTAGATCTAGGAGGAGGAGTAGTAGTAGTAGAAGTGGTAGTAGTATTAGTAGCAAAAGTACATTAGAAGCAATATTAGCTGTAATGGTACTAGTTGGAGTAGTATGAGCTATAGTAGGAATATTAGTGGTAGTAGTAGTAGTTGCAGTAGTGATAGTAATAGTAGTAGAAGTAGTAGTAGTAGTACTAGTAGCAGTAGTAGTACTACCCGTGGTAGTAGTAGCCACAAAAACTGTAGCAGTAGTACTAGTAGTAGTGGTAGCAGCAGTAGTAGTTGTAGCAGTAGTAGTTGTAGAAGTAGGGGTAATGAGAAGTAGCAGTAATAATTGTAGTCGTAGTAGTAGCAGCAGCAGTTGTACTAACAGTAGAAGTGTTAGTAGCTATAGTAGGTGAAGCAGAAGTAGTAGTAGTTGTTGTACTGGTCGTCACCATAGTTGTAGTCTTTGCAGTAGTAGTAGTAGTAGTATGAGAATTAGAAGTTGTAGTAGTAGTAGTAGGACTAGTAGTAGTGGTAGTAGTAGTATCGGTAGTAACGGTAGAAGCAGCTGTAGTAATAGTAGTAGTAGTAGCAGTAGTAGTTGTTGTTGTAGTAGCAGTTGTAGTGGTAATAGAAGCAGTAGTGTTGAAGTAATAGTCGTAGTGGCTGTAGTTGCAGAAGCAGGAATAGTAGTAGTAGTAGTAGTAGTACTAGTAGTTGTAGTAGTAGATGTAGCAGAAGCAATAGTTGTAGTTGTTGTAGTAGTAATAGTAGTAGTAGTAGTACTAGTAGTAGGAGTAGTAGTAATAGTAGCAATAGAAGTAGTAGCAGCAGCAGTAGCAGTAGTTGTTGTTGTTATAGTAGGAGGAGCAGGAGGTGTGGTAGTAGTTGTAGTGATAATAGTAGTAGCTACAGGAACCGTAGAAGTAGTAGTACCAGTAGTTGTAGTAGTAGTAGCAGCAGCAGCATTAGTAATAGGAGGCCTGGTGGGAATAGTAGTAGCAGTTGTTGTAGAACAAGTTATAGCCATAGCAGGAGTAATTGCAGAAGTTGTAGAAGTAGGGGAAGTAGTAGTAGTAGCTGTAGCAGCAGCAGTAGTGGCATTGCTAGTAGCAGTAGGAGTAGTAGTATTAGTAGTAGTAGTAGTATTAGTAGTCACAGAAGTAGTAGTTGTGGTAGCAATAGTCGTAGCGGTAGCAGCACTGGTAGTAATTGTAATAGTAATAGTAGCAGCAGTAATGATAACTCTAGTATTAGCTGTAGTAGAAGCAGTCGTAGAAGTAGCAGTAGCGATAGTAGGAGCAGTAGAAGCTGTAGTAGTAGTAGTATTTGTAGGACCAACAGCAGCAGTAGCAGCAGTAGTAGCCGTAGAAGTGGTAATAGTAGGAGCGATAGCATAATAGTGGTTCTAGTAGCAGAAGTAATAGTTGTTGCAGTAGTCATATTAGTGGTAGTACTTGTCATACTATTAGTGGGAGTTGTAGAAGCAGTTGTAGTATTACAAGTAGTCGTGTTAGTAGTAGTACTAGTAGTGGTAGTTGTAGGAGCAATAGTATCATTGGTAGTTGTAGGATTAGTTCTATTAGTAGTAGCAGTAGTAGCAACAATTGTAGTAGTAGTATTAATAATACTAGTAGTAATAGCAGTAGCAATAGCAGTTGTAGTAGCAATGGTAGTAGTAGTAGGAGTAGTCGCCATTGTAGCAGCATTAGAAATAGCAGCAGTACTAGTAATAGTAGTAGCAGTAGTATTAGTCGTAGTAGCAGTAGTAGTTGGAGCTGCAATTGTAGTAGTAGCCGTAGAAGTAGTTGAAGTAGTAGTGGTACTAGCAGAAGTCGTACTTGTAGTAAGTAGTTGTAGTAGTGGTACTAGTAGAATTAGTAATAATATCAGCAATAGTAGTAGTAGGAGTAGTAGTCGTTGTACTAGTAGTGGTAGTTGTAGAAGTAGTAGTAGCTGTAGTGGTAATAGTAGCAGTAGTTGTAGGAGCAGTAGCAACATTTGTAGTAGTAGTACTAGCAGTAGCAGTTGTTTCGCAGAAGCTATAGTATCAGTAGTAGCAGTAGTATTAGCTGAAGTTGTAGTAGCTGTGATAGTAGTAGTAGTTGTGGTAGTTGTAGTAGTTGTTGTATTTGCAACAGAAGTCATAGTAGTGGTAGTGGTAGTAGCAGTAGACACCATAGTAGTAGTAGTAGTAGTAATCGCAGTCGTAGCTGTAGTAGGAGAAGTAAAAGTAGCAGTTGGAGCAAGAATAGTAGAAGCAGTAGTAGTATTAGTAGTAGGAGAAGAAGCATTAGTAAAAGTAGTCATAGTAGCGGTAGTAGTATGATGAGTAATTGGAGTAGCAGTAGCAGCTATAGAAGAAGTAGTAGTAGCAGTAGTATCTGTAGTAGTAGTTATGGTAGTTGTAGCAGTACCAATTGTAGCAGTAGTAGTAGCAGTAGCAGTAGTACTAGCATGAGTAGTAGTAGTAGTAGTAGTTTTAGCAGCAGCAGCAGTAGTAGTACTAGAAGTAGAAGTAGTAGTAGCAGTAATAGTAGTAATAGTAATAGTAGTAGTAGTAATAGTAGGAGTAATAAT
>RXID01011446.1:0-33937 GCA_005019695.1 Trichopus zeylanicus subsp. travancoricus
AGAGTCCAAAAGGCTAACAAGCCCCAGTCTCATAAGTTCCTTCTTTTGTTTTGAAAAGCATTTTCCATCATCAACCCGGGTCTAATTCTGAGTTGATGGTATCCACTCCTCAAATCTATCTTGGAGAAAACCTTTGACCCTTCCAACATGTCCAACATGTCCTCTAAGCGAGGAATTGGGAATCTATACTTTACCGTGATTCGGTTGATAGCTCGACTATCTACACACATCCGCCAACTTCCATCTTTCTTAGGTGTCAATAAGACTGGAACTGCACATGGGCTCATGCTGACTCTGACCATTCCTTTTCTGATCAACTCCTCAACCTTGTCTTGTAAAATTTGTGACTCTTTTGGACTCATTCTGTAGTGGGGCAGATTTGGTAAACTCGCTCCAGGAACAAGGTCAATGTGGTGCTGAATATCTCTCATTGGGGGTAGTTCATCAGGAAGATCATCGGGCATGATTTCCTTGAATTCATCTAGGAAGGGTTGCAAGCCTTTTGGAGCTTCAGTGGGCATTGTCTCCATTCCTTTCTCAATCACAACAAATATTTGGGATGTCTCTTTAGCCTCGTTTATAAAATTTTGCACAATCAGGAAGGAGTGACCCTCCTCTTGTAAACTCTTGGGTCGACGCTCTTCGCCAATGGGGTAAGGATAAATTTCTTTCCATCTTTGAAGAAGATGTAGCGATTGTCTCGCCCACGATGTGTAGAATCTCTATCAAATTGCCAAGGTCTGCCAAGAAGAATATGGCATGCATTCATCTCCACAACATCACAGGTTACCTCATCCTTGTAGAATTTTCCAATGGAAAAACAAATTTGACACCGTTCAGTTACCTTGGTTTCACCAACCTTTTTAATCCAGCCGATCTTGTAGGGAGAAGGATGTGATTCTGTCTTCAATTGAAGCTTGTCAACCATAGTCTTGGAGATGATGTTTTCACTGCTTCCTCCATCAATAATCATGTCACAGATCTTGCCATTTACTGTGCATCGAGTGCGAAAGATATTGTGACGTTGTAGGTTTTCCTCTTGCTTTGGGATGTACATCAGATTTCGAACTACTAAAGATGACCTTTCACCATCAGGCTCCTCGAATATTCCATCTTCATAGTTTTCTTGATCACAAGCTAGGTCATCATCTTTTGAGTCATGTAAATTGTCAGCAACAAAATTATCTTCAATAGCCAAGTTCACAGGTTGTCGTGCTGGACAAACATTAGAACGATGTCCAAATCTTCCACAACGATAGCACTTTAGATCAGGATTTGAACTTGGGTTCTTTGCTGATGTGGCATTTCCTGATGGCCTTGTAGGTCTAGCTTCAAGACTCACTTGTGTGGGAGGTCGAGAAGGTTGTGTAGCTGCACCTCCATTAGGAATAGATTGTGCTCCTTTTGAATTCTCACCAATGGTTCTCCCCACCTGATTTCTGATGACAGGTCGCTCCAATTGGGACTCCACACGAGTTGCACTCCTCACAGCCTCATTAACCGTCCAAATAGGTTGTAAAGAAATCCTATCTTGGATGGTTGTGCGTAGCCCACCGATGAATCTTGCCACTTGATGAGATTCAGTCTCTATTAGATTATTTCGTGCTGATAGGCGATAGAACTCCTCAGCATATGCCTTCACACTGCGATTACCCTGTCGACAATTTTGATATTGCTGAAAGAGTACCTGGTCATAATCTATGGGAAGGAATTGCTTTTCGAGAAGAGCCTTCATCCGTGGCCATGCTCGAATTGGAGCTTTATTTTGGCGTGTCCTTTCCAACTGGATGCGTTCCCACCATGCTGATGCACCCCCCTTGAGTCGGTAAGCAACAAGCTTCACTTTCTTCGAATCTGGAATCTCCATGTAGTCGAAGAACCGTTCCACTTCAGCAAGCCAATCGAGAAAATCTTCGATCTGAAGTTGGCCATTGAAAGATGGGAGATCAATCTTCAAGCGAAAATCATGACGTCTATCATGCTCAGAAACTGGTCGGTGAAGGATGTCTTCAACTTCTTCATCGCTGGAATTTTCAAGGATTTGTAAACCCTTTGGATTCACTTGCGGAGCCTTTCCTCGACCAATTGGATCGCGAGTCACTTCATCGATCCGTTGACGTGGTTGATTCAGGCCTTCAAGTTGATCCATCCTCAGCATCAACCTTGCAAGTGAGTTTTGGATTGCCTCCATGGTCGAATCAAAATACTCACGGTTGATGTGATTACCCACAGGAGCACCGTCCCTAGGGTTGCTGCTGGTTGCGTCGTCGTTAGACATTAAGCAAGGAGAGCCTCGCTCTGATACCACTTGACGTAGCAACAAGCGTGGTAGACGAGGAAAACACCGTTGCCTCTGTTAAGAACTCCTTGAATCCACAAGGAAGAGAGAAAATTCACTAAAGTAGAACTTTATTGAGAATAAAAGTTGTCTCCCGTCCATAGGACTGAAGGCCTATTTATACAAATACCAGAAATCCAATTTGAGTAAGTTTCTGGCTTTCCAAGTCCTAAACTGAATATAACTCAATTTAAACCCATTAATTGGGTTGGTAGAAGTTCTAAATAAGTTAACCTACGAAAATAAAATCCTAAATAAAGATTCATCCTTCCCAAGTCCTAAACTGAATAGGATTCAGTCCAAAATTGGTCTTGGGTTGGTGGAATCCGAGAATAAGACCTAAGACATCATAATAAAGAGAATTTTAAACATAGAAAGGTACTAAGTAAGGTAAATCCTAAGTTTAAATAGAAGAGTGAATCAAATCATTTGTCATGGCCCCTTGACTTCTGAATTAGCTTCTTTTGATATTCTTGAACTTCCTTTGAGTGTCCTACATCAAATTCTACTTAGCATATCTTGAAAAAAAGATCTATATTTGAAGCTATAACAGCTGAAGCAATATAATCCAAGTGTGGAAGATTATAACGAGATGTTGAGACTGTTGTAATTTGAATGAACCACAAGAGCAGGCTGTTGAACAGTTTCTTGGGAGACTGAACAAAAAAGTTGCCAAGGTGGTGGAGTTATAGCACTTCTATTCCCTTGAAGATGCTATTAAGTTGTCTATTGAGGTGGAGAAACAACTCAAGGTGTCTAAAAGATCCTCTTTTAGAATTGGTGACAAAGGCTCTATTCCTAACAAGAGAAGTTCTTCAAAGGGAGACCTCTAAAACTCTGAAGCTAACTCTAAGTCAAAGAAAGAAAAGGAGCAGGAGGGTGCCTCTCAACTTCAAAAGAAGAACAACCAGATCAAGCACTTCAGATTTCTCGGCCATGGCCACATTGCTTCAGAATGCCCCAAGTGAAACTTGATGGCTATACAAGAATTTGTTAATGAAAATTCTGACCATGAAGAAATTCTTGAAGAATGAGAGAATGAACCAAACATTGACTGATGAAGGCAAAATGTTTGTGATTCAGAGCCTTTCAAATATGCTGGTTAATTGTGATGAAGAGCAAAAGACAAAATAATTTTCAAACCAGAAAACCTTATTCCAGTTGTTCTTTTTACCAAAGAATATCCATGCTGATGGCCTGATGAGTCATTGCACAACTAAATGCACCTCGAGGACCAGCCAAGGAGAGATAGGCAATTGAGAAATAGAGAGGTGTGACATAGGCATCATGTTGGAGTGTGAGATTGTTTCATGTCTTCTGCTCCTAGTGAAAGAGGGGAGTTTGGTCAGCTCGATTCTTCCTTCTTTAAGCTCTTCCTCACTGTCAGACTACTTATAGCTAGACAATGAATCACTCCCTTTCCCTCCTCTCCATCCCCTCTCTGAACTCAAGCCTCACCTTCGAAAATCAAGAAACAGATTCAAGAATTGCATAGATAGAAGGTGGAAATGAACCAACCCGGGGGATCAAAAAAGAGAAATGATCAGAATGATTGAGGAAAGAAAGAAAATGGTGGCCCCTTTCACCCACGGGACATCGTTTAGTCTCACGAAAGCTGAGGGTTAGGGCTTAAGCAGCCAAATGAGAAATGGCAGTCAAAAGTGGAGTATACCCTGAGAGTGTGCGCCTGCAGCCTGCAGTGCAATAAGGCACCACCCTGTTGTGCCAGCAGCCAACTCCAGCGGGCAAAGGGTCCATAATCTATACCGAGTATGAGCTGTAACTTCCTATAGGGGAGAAGAATACAAGAATAAGGACATCATAAATAAAGAACTTTGGCTGGTATATGAGTGGGAACAGTCTTAGCAGTTGCTTTCTCAAATTCTCCGGAATCTCAACACAGGTAACACCAGCTCTCTCCTCAAATCAACACAACTCCCTCTCACAACTAAACTTTTGCAGACATCCATGCTGTCACCTACCATGATTCCTTCCAAGTGCCTGGCATTGGCTAATAATCTCAATGCCGAAAGCAGTGGCTAGTCTCTGTCCCTGGATTCATTGATTTATGGATTAGCATCTCAAAGTACTTTGATAGGGGCATAAAGAAATCGTCTTGGTAGCAATCACAAGCAAGGGTTTAAGGTCCATTACTGTCTGGCTTCTGAGAGCCAGTAGAACGTGTTCATCTTTAGGACTGATGTAGAAACATAAATTACTGGGAATTCCAGCATTGAGATCCTTAGATAAGAAGGAAGAAGAAGAGATAAAGAACCTATGTAATTTATCAAAATCATCTTTTGGAGAATAAGAAATTAGCTAACGGGGGTCAAACCTTCCTTGGGGCTGAGGATTATGTTAACATCATTCCCTAAAATGAGGATGGAGACCCAGACCTTCACGATCGAGCTTACTATTGCAAAGAATGTGAAGCCATAGTCAAATGATCCAAACCAGGTTGAGAGCATTGAAGCTTATCAGACAATTGCTTTAGTACCCAGGTAGGTGAAAAACAAGAATGCAATAGTTTATGATCCATAAACTCAAAGAGGAGAGACTGTTGTTGCTTCAACACCAATCAGTAGGGGTGGGTGGGGCAAGCTAGCTAGATAGCATAGAAAGTTAAAGAAAAGAGAAACCAGTGGGTCTAGAAAAAAGGAAATCCAATAGAGATAGAGTCTAATGATAGACAGTGGAAAGAGATAGAATGGGCAAAGTAGAACTCGAAAAAGAGCAATCATGGGGAAAGGAAAAGAAATGATAAGTGAATAGAGCTTTTTCCACTTTAGGAAAGCTCAGTCTTATTGGATTGGCTTCCTCCTGAGTCCAAGTGTCAGGTAAACAACTGTCAGCAAGACTAGCATTCAAGCAGTTAGAGTGGAGACCAGTTGCAAAGGGACAAAAGCACAGTACAAAGAGATTGGACTACCATTCTGATGCACCTCTGAGCATAGTCCCCCAAGCCTACTCCCAATCCTGAATAATTTATGTACTGGCATCAGCTTTTTTTGCAGTTTGTTGTCATCCTTAACCTTAAAAAATGGCTTAACAAAGATAGTGAGGTAAAAAGTCTCTAAACAAGCTCTGATTTCATTCTCTATTGTCAAGACTTGACAAGATAATGTGCTTTGAGATATTGTTCCTATGAGTGCTAGAGCCACATCATTCTTTGAAGACTATGGCAGTTTGATACAAATCAGTGCACGATGGTTTTAAGAACAATTACTCTTTCTCAAAGTATGGCAAGAGCATTATTTTTGCTCCTCTTAGCCTACATCAAATCCCTAGAGGTGAGTTTGAAGGAGAAAATCACTGATTGAGGAAGCTATTTCCAACCATGAATCAGTGCTCATTTTGTTGATAGTTGAAGATGGCGAGAATGTGGACTGTTCCATTCCTCTACTAGCAAAATCTGTTCTTAATGCATTCTAGGACATCTTTCCTGTAGAATGCCACCTGGACTCTGATGTAGGACGCTCAAAGGAAGTTCAAAAATATCAAAAGGAGCTAATTCAGAAGTCAAGGGGCCATGACAAATGATTTGTTTCACTTCTTTATTTAAACTTAGGATTTACCTTACTTAGTACCTTTCTATGTTTAAATTCTCTTCATTATGATGTCTTAGGTCTTATTTTCGGATTCCACTAATCCAAGACTAATTTTGGGCTGAATCCTATTCAGTTTAGGACTTGGGAAGGATAAATCCTTATTTAGGATTTTATTTCCGTAGGTTAACTTATTTAGAACTTCTACCAACCCAATTAATGGGTTCAAGCTGAGTTGTATTCAGTTTAGGACTTGGGAAGCTAGAAACTTAATCAAATTGGACTTCTAGTATTTGTATAAATAGGCCTTGAGCCCTATGGACGGGAGAACAACTTTTATTCTCAATAAAGTTCTACTTTAGTGAATTTTCTCTCTTCCTTGTGGATTCAAGGAGTTCTTAACAGAGGCAACGGTATTTTCCTCGTCTACCATGCTTGTTGCTACGTCAGACTCCCTCCTCTAACAGGAATTGAGCACTAGATTGATCTTATTCCAGGTGCTGCCCTTCCAAATAAGCCAGCTTACAGAATCAATTAGGAGCTGAAAAGGCAAGTGGAAGAGCTTATTGCAAAGGGGTATGTTCGAGGGTCCATGAGCTCATGTTCTGTACCAGCACTTCTTGTTGCCAAAAAGGATGGAACTGTGCACATGTGTATTGACAGCCATGCAATCAACAAAATTATGGTGAAGCACCTCTATCCTATTCCAAGACCTGATGATTTTCTAGATGAGCTACATGGTGCCAAAATCTTTTCCAAGATAGATTTGAAGTGTAGTTAACATCAGATTTGCATGAAGGAAGGTGACGAATGGAAGACAGCCTTCAAAAGCAAATAATGGCTTCTATGAATGGATGGTAATGCCTTTTGGACTTTCTAATGCACTGCGGTCAACCGCCGTGTGTGTGATGATCCCGGCGGTTTTTATGCGGAAAATAATGCCTTTTTGAGGATTTGAGTGGAGAACAATAAGAAATAAGAAGAGATATGGAAAGAACTTCAGATTCTTATTGCTCTTAAAGGATCTCTTTATATCAAAAGGCATGCTTACAATGGTGCTGCCGCCCTCCTTATATAGAGGGCGGGCTGAGCTGATGAGCTCAGCGCTTATATCATATTGTACAGTGCCTACAGTGCTATAGTGTACTTGCTAAAGTATACAGTGTACTGCTACAGTGCGCACCGCCCTATGTACAATATTCTACAGTGAACACCGCCCTATGCACAGGGATCACCGTCCTATGCACAGTAACCCTATACTAGAGTACAGAGAGTGACAGCTGTCTACAGCTATCTGTATGATTACGGTAATCCTATACTAAAGTACAGAATGTTATAGTGACAGCTGTCGTTTAGCTACAGTGACAGCTGTCTGTACGACTACGACTACAGTAGCTACAATGTAGCTACAGTGTTTTATTCTTTGCCCCTAATCCCACCACGCTCCGCTTGCTAGTCGTAGCGGCTATTTGTTACTGGTGCTAGGGCCGGTTTTTCTTGGACTTGCTGGGCTGTTGGGCTGGGCCGCCTTGAAACAGCGCCTCCACTGTTTTGCTGGCATCACCTTTCGTGGAGCCGGGCCTGTGGAGATAGCGTTTGCTGGTGTAGCTACGGCGTCGTCCGTCCGGGCTGGGGAAAGTAGTCGTTGGTCAACTGACGCAGGTTCATCTGGAGCGTCTAATCCAGTCATGTTGGGACAGTAGCGGTTAGACCGAGCTGTTCCAGGTCGCACCACACTTTGCTCGTACTCTGATGTAAGTGGTGGCGCTGCGTGGTGGCGGCGAGAGCGGTGATGCCTTCGTGGCGGAGCTTCAAGGTGCGTCTTTTTCGGTCATCTGTGTCGGGTTCGGTGCCGGTAGGGAGAGTTGGTGAAGTGGCTTGGGCAAGGGTCGGGAGGATCATCTTTTGGACTGAGAGAGGAGGTATCTGACGTAGGACACTCAAAGGAAGTTCAAGAATATCAAAAGAAGCTAATTCAGAAGTCAAGGGGGCATGACAAATGATTTGATTCACTCTTCTATTTAAACTTAGGATTTACCTTACTTAGTACCTTTCTATGTTTAAAATTCTCTTTATTATGATGTCTTAGGTCTTATTCTCGGATTCCACCAACCCAAGACCAATTTTGGACTGAATCCTATTCAGTTTAGGACTTGGGAAGGATGAATCTTTATTTAGGATTTTATTTTCGTAGGTTAACTTATTTAGAACTTCTACCAACCCAATTAATGGGTTTAAACTGAGTTATATTCAGTTTAGGACTTGGGAAGCCAGAAACTTACTCAAATTGGATTTCTGGTATTTGTATAAATAGGCCTTCAGTCCTATGGACGGGAGACAACTTTTATTCTCAATAAAGTTCTACTTTAGTGAATTTTCTCTCTTCCTTGTGGATTCAAGGAGTTCTTAACAGAGGCAACGGTGTTTTCCTCGTCTACCACGCTTGTTGCTACGACGTCAAGTGGGTATCAGAGTGAGGCTCTCTCCTTGCTTAATGTCTAACGACGACGCAACCAGCAGCAACCCTAGGGACGGTGCTCCTGTGGGTAATCACATCAGACCGTGAGTATTTTGATTCGACCATGGAGGCAATCCAAAACTCACTTGCAAGGTTGATGCTGAGGATGGATCAACTTGAAGGCCTGAATCAACCACGTCGACGGATCGATGAAGTGACTCGCGATCCAATTGGTCGAGGAAAGGCTCCACAAGTGAATCCAAAGGGTTTACAAATCCTTGAAAATTCCAGCGATGAAGAAGTTGAAGACATCCTTCACCGACCAGTTTCTGAGCATGATAGACGTCATGATTTTCGCTTGAAGATTGATCTCCCATCTTTCAATGGCCAACTTCAGATCGAAGATTTTCTCGATTGGCTTGCTGAAGTGGAACGGTTCTTCGACTACATGGAGATTCCAGATTCGAAGAAAGTGAAGCTTGTTGCTTACCGACTCAAGGGGGTGCATCAGCATGGTGGGAACGCATCCAGTTGGAAAGGACACGCCAAAATAAAGCTCCAATTCGAGCATGGCCACGGATGAAGGCTCTTCTCGAAAAGCAATTCCTTCCCATAGAGTATGACCAGGTACTCTTTCAGCAATATCAAAATTGTCGACAGGGTAATCGCAGTGTGAAGGCATATGCTGAGGAGTTCTATCGCCTATCAGCACGTAATAATCTAATAGAGACTGAATCTCATCAAGTGGCAAGATTCATCGGTGGGCTACGCACAACCATCCAAGATAGGATTTCTTTACAACTATTTGGACGGTTAATGAGGCTGTGAGGAGTACAACCGTGTGGAGTCCCAATTGGAGCGACCTGTCATCAGAAATCAGGTGGGGAGAACCATTGGGGAGAATTCAAAAGGAGCACAATCTATTCCTAATGAGGTGCAGCTACACAACCTTCTCAACCTCCCACACAAGTGAGTCTTGAAGCTAGACCTACAAGGCCATCAGGAAATGCCACATCAGCAAAGAACCCAAGTTCAAAACCTGATCTAAAGTGCTATCGTTGTGGAAAATTTGGACATCGTTCTAATGTTTGTCCAGCACGACAACCTGTGAACTTGGCTATTGAAGATAATTTTGTTGCTGACAATTTACATGACTCAAAAGATGATGACCTAGCTTGTGATCAAGAAAACTATGAAGATGGAATATTCGAGGAGCCTGATGGTGAAAGGTCATCTTTAGTAGTTCGAAATCTGATGTACATCCCAAAGCAAGAGGAAAACCTACAACGTCACAATATCTTTCGCACTCGATGCACAGTAAATGGCAAGATCTGTGACATGATTATTGATGGAGGAAGCAATGAAAACATCATCTCCAAGACTATGGTTGACAAGCTTCAATTGAAGACAGAATCACATCCTTCTCCCTACAAGATCGGCTGGATTAAAAAGGTTGGTGAAACCAAGGTAACTGAACGGTGTCAAATTTGTTTTTCCATTGGAAAATTCTACAGGGATGAGGTAACCTGTGATGCTGTTGAGATGAATGCATATTCTTCTTGGCAGACCTTGGCAATTTGATAGAGATTCTACACATCGTGGGCGAGACAATCGCTACATTTTCTTCAAAGATGGAAAGAAAATTATCCTTACCCCCATTGGCGAAGAGCGTCGACCCAAAAGTTTACAAGAGGAGGGTCACTCCTTCCTGATTGTGCAAAATTTTATAAACGAGGCTAAAGAGACATCCCAAATATTTGTTGTGATTGAGAAAGGAATGGAGACAATGCCCACTGAACCAAAAGGCTTGCAACCCGTCCTAGATGAATTCAAGGAAATCATGCCTGATAATCTTCCTGATGAACTACCCCCAATGAGAGATATTCAGCACCACATTGACCTTGTTCCTGGAGCGAGTTTACCAAATCTGCCCCACTACAGAATGAGTCCAAAAGAGTCATAAATTTTACAAGACAAGGTTGAGGAGTTGATCAGAAAAGGAATGGTCAGAGTCAGCATGAGCCCATGTGCAGTTCCAGCCTTATTGACACCTAAGAAAGATGGAAGTTGGCGGATGTGTGTAGATAGTCGAGCTATCAACCGAATCACGGTAAAGTATAGATTCCCAATTCCTCGCTTAGAGGACATGTTGGACATGTTGGAAGGGTCAAAGGTTTTCTCCAAGATAGATTTGAGGAGTGGATACCATCAAATCAGAATTAGACCCGGTGATGAATGGAAAACTGCTTTCAAAACAAAAGAAGGACTTTATGAGTGGCTTGTTATGCCTTTTGGACTCTCAAATGCACCAAGTACCTTCATGCGATTGATGAATCAGGTACTCAAACCTTTCATTGGTCATTTTGTTGTTGTTTACTTTGATGATATCCTGGTGTACAGTCATAATGAAGAAGAACATAAAAGGCATCTAACAGAAGTACTTACTGTGCTGAAGAAGGAGAAGTTGTACATCAACTCAAAGAAATGCCATTTTATGACTGACCACTTAGTGTTCTTGGGTTTCGTTGTAAGTGCTGAAGGCATTCATGTTGATGAAGAAAAGGTAAAAGCTATTAAGGAATGGCCTATACCCAGAAGTGTATCAGAAGTTAGAAGCTTCCATGGTCTGGCGACATTCTATCGGAGGTTTGTCAAAAACTTTAGTTCCATTATGGCACTAATAACTGAATGTTTGAAGCAACGCAAGTTCTCCTGGACTCAAAAAGCTAATAGATGCTTCGAGTTGATTAAGGAGAAGTTATCTACTGCACCTATTTTGGCATTGCCTAGCTTTGAGAAGTTATTTGAGGTAGATTGTGATGCTTCGTACATAGGCATTGAAGCCGTTCTATCCCAAGAAGGAAGACCAGTAGCTTTCTATAGTGAAAAGTTGAGTGATCCCCTGCAATTGGGGCAGTGTGTCCTTGCCCTTTCCATGATCTGGCTCTGGTAACACGAGCACTTTTCTTCTTGTGGCTGAGGGCGATATCCTCCTTCGATTTTACTCAAGACAGAAGTAGCTTCTTCTTGCGGGAGCTGGCTTGGGGAACTAGTGGACTCAGCAGGTTCCTCCTCATCATCTCCCCATCCGCTTGCTACTACAGGATAGTCATGGTAAAAAGATGGAGGCGGGGGAATAGCGTACATAGTAATCAAATCTGCCGCTGGGTTCTCCCAAGGTATCCCATCCTTCTATCTCACCGAGGGCATAAATGACTTCTTCATGCATAAGGGGGCTGAGAGAGTTGTGGAGGATTTGAGTGTCCTCTCCTTCAGAGATGCTGAAGATGGCATCACTTTGTTCTTCCCCCTCCTGTACGGAAATGAGGTCATAGTCCTCAGGTACGTTGAGCTACTCGAAGATGGCAACTCTCTTCACATTTCTCCTATCATTCGGGCACTCTCTTGCAAAGTGCCCTTCATTGCCATAGAGGTAGCACTTGCACCGTTTGTTGCGTACCAGGTGCTTCCTCTTTTCTATCCGCACATGAGTGTCGTGCGGCTTTCCTTTGTATGTCTTCGCCTTCCTGACCCCGTACTTCCTTTCCTTGGTGTAGTAACCTAGGATCGGGATCTTACTACAGAAAGAAAGATCTTTGAGGGACCTTTTGAATGCTGCATCTTTACATTCTTCTTCGAGGAATTTATAGGCGAAGAGGATCCTCGGGATCATGCCTATATTGACTCCGGGGTACCGCTGGTCGAAGGCCGTCTTCATTCTTCGGCCTAGTTCTCCCGGCATCTTCATCCAGAATTTTTCGGATAGTTCTATACTGATGAATAGTCTCCCCGTTTTCGTTGCAAGCCTGAGATAGTCATTCATATAAAGCAAGATATCTTTCATATTCTCACATGAAAGACGTTCAAGATCCCGGTAGGCTTTTGACGTAGCAACAAGCATGGTAGACGAGGAAAACACCGTTGCCTCTGTTAAGAACTCCTTGAATCCACAAGAAAGAGAGAAAATTCACTAAAGTAGAACTTTATTAAGAATAAGAGTTGTCTCCCGTCCATAGGACTGAAGGCCTATTTATACAAATACCAGAAATCCAATTTGAGTAAGTTTCTGGCTTCCCAAGTCCTAAACTGAATATAACTCAGTTTAAACCCATTAATTGGGTTGGTAGAAGTTCCAAATAAGTTAACCTACGAAAATAAAATCCTAAATAAAGATTCATCCTTCCCAAGTCCTAAACTGAATAGGATTCAGTCCAAAATTGGTCGTGGGTTGGTGGAATCCGAGAATAAGACCCAAGACATCATAATAAAGAGAATTTTAAACATAGAAAGGTACTAAGTAAGGTAAATCCTAAGTTTAAATAGAAGAGTGAATCAAATCATTTGTCATGGCCCCCTTGACTTCTGAATTAGCTTCTTTTGATATTCTTGAACTTCCTTTGAGTGTCCTACATCAGTGTCCCCTTCTTGTAAAGAACTCGTCCTCGAGTTACTTTGTCGTAATGTGCAGTCCTCAGGTGCATAGTAGTCAAACAAATCTTGAATATTAAAAGTGTTTGAGATCCCCAAATCCTTGGGAGGTCGATGACATAGGCATTGTTGTTTATCTTTCTGAGTATCTTCAGTGGCCCAATTTTCTTCTGTTTCAGTTTGTTGTAAGTTCCAGCTGGAATCTGTTCCTTCCTCAAGTGCGCCATCACCAGATCTCCTTCTTGAAACTCTTTTAAACACTTATGAATGTCCGCTTTAATTTTGTATTTGGCATTGGATTCTTCTAATTTCTTCTTTACCTCAGTATGCACTTTAATAATTCTCTCCGCCATATTGTCTGCAGCTATGCTTGTTCTTGATAATTTGGGCAACACCACCAAATCCAGCGGGTGTTTTGGTGTTCTTCCATTGACAATTTCAAATGGCGATTTTCCCGTGGACCTGTTCTTCATGTTATTGAAAGCAAATTCAGCTTGCGCGCGTGCATAGTCCCACTGCTTTGGTTTGTCTCTTGCAAGACACCGAATGATATTTACAAGTGTTCGATTCACCACTTCAGTTTGTCCATCGGTTTGTGGATGATAAGCACTACTAAATTGTAGAGACGTATCAAATCGCTTCCACAATGTCTTCCAAAAGTGACTTAGAAATTTTGTGTCACGATCAGAAGTGATAGTCTTTGGCACTCCATGTAGCCTTACAATCTCTTGAAAGAATAGATTAGCCACCTTGTTGCATCTGCGGTTTTCTTACATGGAATGAAGTGTGCCATCTTGGAAAATCTGTCGACAACAACAAATACTGAATCTAAGCCTTGTTGAGTCCTGGGGAGGCCCAAAACAAAATCCATCGATAGATCCTCCCATGGGGCATTTGGCACAGGCAATGGGGGTATAAAGGCCAGTGTTTTGAGAGCTTCCTTTGGCTGTTTGGCATACATAGCATCTTTGTACAAAGCGACCAACATCCCTTTTAAGTTGTGGCCAGTAGTAGCGCTCTTCAACTAGTGCAATGCTCTTGTCACGCCCAAGATGTCCTGCTAAGCCACTGCTATGCAACTCTTTCAGCACCTTTTCTCTCAAGGAGCACCTTGGAATGCAAAGACGAGAACCCTTAAAGAGAAAGCCTTCATGGAGATATAAATCAGTTCTTTGTCCTGCTTGGCACTTTCTATACCCCTCTTTAAAATCTTCATCCTCAGCAAACAATTCCTTCAAATAATCAAACCCTTCAACTTTGTTGCTTATAGTTATCATCAAGGCTGCCCTACGGCTCAAAGCATCTGCCACCTTATTTTTTTGTCCAGATTTGTGTTTCAAAACATAGGTGTATTGCTGTAAGAATGACGACCATCGACCGTGCATGCGATTCAAGTCCTTCTGGCTATCAATGAATTTCAAAGCTTGGTGGTCAGTATATAGAATGAACTCTCGTTGAATTAGATAGTGCTTCCAATGACGAACTGCTTGTACAACAGCATAAAATTCCAACTCATAGTTACCACTTCTTTTCGAGCTTCACTCAACTTTTCAACTATAGAAAGCTATGGGTCTTCCTTCCTGGGATAGAACGGCTCCAATGCATATGTAGAAGCAGCCAATCTTACCGCAAATAACTTATCAAGCTAGGCAATGCCAAAATAGGTGCAGTAGATAACTCTCCTTAATCAACTCGAAGCATCTATTAGCTTTTCCTTGAGTCCAGGAGAACTTGCGTTGCTTCAAACATTCATTATTGGTGCCCTATGGAACTAAGTGGTTTGACAACCTCTGATAGAATGTCGCCAGACCATGGAAGCTTCTAACTTCTGATACACTTCTGGGTATAGGCCATTCCTTAATAGCTTTTACCTTTTCTTCATCAACATGAATGCCTTCAGCACTTACAACGAAACCCAAGAACACCAAGGGGTCAGTCATAAAATGGCATTTCTTTGAGTTGATGTACAACTTCTCCTTCTTCAGCACAGTAAGTACTTCTGTTAGATGCCTTTTATGTTCTTCTTCATTATGACTGTACACCAGGATATCATCAAAGTAAACAACAACAAAATGACCAATGAAAGGTTTGAGTACCTGATTCATCAATCTCATGAAGGTACTTGGTGCATTTGAGAGTCCAAAAGGCATAACAAGCCACTCATAAAGTCCTTCTTTTGTTTCGAAAGCAGTTTTCCATTCATCACCGGGTCTAATTCTGATTTGATGGTATCCACTCCTCAAATCTATCTTGGAGAAAACATTTGACCCTTCCAACATGTCCAACTGTCCTCTAAGCCGAGGAATTGGGAATTATACTCTTTAACCGTGATTCTGTGGGATAGCTCGACTATCTACACACAGCCGCCAACCGTCATCCATCTTTCTTAGGTTGGGTCAATAAGGCTAAACTGCAGCATTGGCTTCATGCTGACTCTGAACCATTCCTTTTCTATCACCTCCTTACCTTGTCTTGTAAAATTTGTGACTCTTTTTGGACTCATTCGGTAGTGGGGCAGATTTGGTAAACTCGCCTCCAGGGAACAAGTCAATGTGGTTGAATATCTCTCATTGGGGGTAGTTTCATCAGGAAGATCATCGGGCATGATTTTTCTTGAATGCATCTGGAAGGGTTGCAAGCCTTTTGGAGCTTCAGGTGGGGCATTGTCTCCATTCCTTTCTCATCACAACAAATATTTGGGATGTCCCTCTTTAGCCTCGTTTATAAAATTTTGCACAATCAGGAAGGAGTGACCCTCCTCTTGTAAACTTTTGGGTCGACGCTCTTCGCCAATGGGGGTAAGAATAATTTTCTTTCCATCTTTGAAGAAGATGTAGCGATTGTCTCGCCCATGATGTGTAGAATCTCTATCAAATTGCCAAGGTCTGCCAAGAAGAATATGGCATGCATTCATCTCCACAACATCACAAGTTACCTCATCCTTGTAGAATTTTCCAATAGAAAAATAAATTTGACACCATTCAGTTATCTTGGTTTCACCAACCTTTTTAATCCAGCCGATCTTGTAAGGAGAAGGATATGATTCTGTCTTCAATTGAAGCTTGTCAACCATAGTCTTGGAGATGATGTTTACACTGCTTCCTCCATCAATAATCATGTCACAGATCTTGCCATTTACTGTGCATCGAGTGCGAAAGATATTGTGACGTTGTAGGTTTTCCTCTTGCTTTGGGATGTACATCAGATTTTGAACTACTAAAGATGACGTTTCACCATCAGGCTCCTCGAATATTCCATCTTCATAGTTTTCTTGATCACAAGCTAGGTCATCATCTTTTGAGTCATGTAAATTGTCAGCAACAAAATTATCTTCAATAGCCAAGTTCATAGGTTGTCGTGCTGGACAAACATTAGAACGATGTCCAAATTTTCCACAACGATAGCACTTCAGATCAGGATTTGAACTTTGGTTCTTTGCTGATGTGGCATTTCCTGATGGCCTTGTAGGTCTAGCTTCAAGACTCACTTGTGTGGGAGGTCGAGAAGGTTGTGGAGCTGCACCTCTATTAGGAATAGATTGTGCTCCTTTTGAATTCTCACCAATGGTTTTCCCCACCTGATTTCTGATGATAGGTCACTCCAATTGGGACTCCACACGAGTTGCACTCCTCACAACCTAACCGTCCAAATAGGTTGTAAAGAAATCCTATCTTGGATGGTTGTGCGTAGCCCACCGATGAATCTTGCCACTTGATGAGATTCAGTCTCTATTAGATTATTACGTGCTGATAGGCGATAGAACTCCTCAGCATATGCCTTCACACTGTGATTACCCTGTCGACAATTTTGATATTGCTGAAAGAGTACCTGGTCATAATCAATGGGAAGGAATTGCTTTTCGAGAAGAGCCTTCATCCGTGGCCATGCTCGAATTGCAGCTTTATTTTGGCGTGTCCTTTCCAACTGGATGCGTTCCCACCATGCTGAGGCACCCCCCTTGAGTCGGTAAGCAACAAGCTTCACTTTCTTCGAATCTGGAATCTCCATGTAGTGGAAGAACCGTTCCACTTCAGCAAGCCAATCGAGAAAATCTTCGATCTGAAGTTGGCCATTGAAAGATGGGAGATCAATCTTCAAGCGAAAATCATGACCTCTATCATGCTCAGAAACTGGTCGGTGAAGGATGTCTTCAACTTCTTCGTCGCTGGAATTTTCAAGGATTTGTAAACCCTTTGGATTCACTTGCGGAGCCTTTCCTCGACCAATTGGATCACGAGTCACTTCATCGATCCGTCGACGTGGTTGATTCAGGCCTTCAAGTTGATCCATCCTCAGCATCAACCTTGCAAGTGAGTTTTGGATTGCCTCCATGGTCGAATCAAAATACTCACGGCTGATGTGATTACCCACAGGAGCACCGTCCCTAGGGTTGCTGCTGGTTGCGTCGTCGTTAGACATTAAGCAAGGAGAGCCTCACTCTGATACCACTATGTGACGCCCCTGACCCAGCACGATATTGTTCCTGGGCGTCTGCGGCCCGCGGCCCACCCGACCCCAGGATTTTGTTTTTCCCAATTCCCCGGGAAAAGGCCTCATTGTTGGGTCTATGGCAGTCATCATATTTAGCCCAGTCTCAACTCCAACACTTTGTCGATGTGGGACTAAAGACAACTGCTACCAGTTACAGGCCTATTGCCTGCCTACTGGCCCACTGGCCCCACCGGGCCTTACGTTTATGTGACGCCCCCGACCCAGCACGATATTGTTCCTGGGCGTCTGCGGCCCGCGGCCCACCCGACCCCAGGATTTTATTTTTCCCAGTTTCCCGGAAAAAGGCCTTGTTGTTGGGTCTATGGCAGTCATCATATTTAGCCCAGTTTCAACTCTAACACTTTGTCGATGTGGGACTAAAGACAACTGCTACCAGTTACAGGCCCATTGCCTGCCTACTGGCCCACTGGCCCCACCGGGCCTTACAATCTCCCCCCCTCAAGGGCTTAGCGTCCTCGCTGAGCTAGCCCACATCGATCAAGAGGTGCGGAGTGGCTCTGATACCATTATGTGATGCCCCCGACCCAGCACGATATTGTTCCTGGGCGTCTGCGGCCCGCAGCCCACCTGACCCCAGGATTTTATTTTTCTCTATGTGACGCCCCCGACCCAGCACGATATTGTTCCTGGGCGTCTGCGGCCCACGGCTCACCCGACCCCAGGATTTTGTTTTTCCCAGTTCCTCGGGAAAAGGCCTCGTTGTTGGGTCTATGGCAGTCATCATATTTAGCCCAGTCTCAACTCCAACACTTTGTCAATGTGGGACTAAAGACAACTGCTACCAGTTACAGGCCCATTGCCTGCCTACTGGCCCACTGGCCCCACCGAGCCTTACAATCTCCCCCCCTCAAGGGCTTAGCGTCCTTGCTAAGCTAGCCCACATCGATCAAGAGGTGCGGAGTGGCTCTGATACCACTTGACGTAGCAACAAGCGTGGTAGACGAGGAAAACACCATTGCCTCTGTTAAGAACTCCTTGAATCCACAAGGAAGAGAGAAAATTCACTAAAGTAGAACTTTATTGAGAATAAAAGTTGTCTCCCGTCCATAGGACTGAAGGCCTATTTATACAAATACCAAAAATCCAATTTGAGTAAGTTTCTGGCTTTCCAAGTCCTAAACTGAATATAACTCAGTTTAAACCCATTAATTGGGTTGGTAGAAGTTCTAAATAAGTTAACCTATGAAAATAAAATCCTAAATAAAGATTCATCCTTCTCAAGTCCTAAACTGAATAGGATTCAATCCAAAATTGGTCTTGGGTTGGTGGAATCCGAGAATAAGACCTAAGACATCATAATGAAGAGAATTTTAAACATAGAAAGGTACTAAGTAAGGTAAATCCTAAGTTTAAATAGAAGAGTGATTCAAATCATTTGTCATGGCCCCTTGACTTCTGAATTAGCTTCTTTTGATATTCTTGAACTTCCTTTGAGTGTCCTACATCAGCTTCATTCTAGGCCAGGGTTGACCCTTGCGTTGGATCTTCTAATGAAAATATCCTTCTCATTTGGGAGAGGATATTTTGAGTGCCAAATCTTCCTTCTCCTGCAGCAATTATGGCTTGGTACTCGTTCCTGTACTGCATGCGCCATTGTACCCAAGCGAGTCTTTCAGCCTCTCCTAGCAGGTTCTCGATATATTTGATGTTGTCCCTTGTGTCCGTGAATCCTAAACCTGCAATGTGGTTTCTTGTAATGGCCTCCCATTTGGAAAATGCCTCATCAAAGAGGCCGAGTTGCTCAGGAATCACGAACATAGCACCACTATTCTGCTGAGCAGAAGGCAGGGTCCACATTTCATTGTTGAAGCCCCTTTGAGACCTTCCTTGGCTCCGCTGCTCAAATGTGGGCGTCATCCGGGATGTTGATGGGGCTGTACTTGTAGCTGACGGGTAGCCCGAGGGACCCATTGCAGTATCCTCTGGAGGCATGTATGGATGGTGTGGAGATGCCACTGAGGTTATTGTACTTGCGTAAAATTGTTCAATTAACTTTCTCAGCGTCGGGTATTCCATATCCGGCTCAGTTTCGCATCTTGCAGCTATTATATTAGTTATGGGAGTAATGCATGCGTTACCTTCCTCCTGCTGGAAGGGATTTTCGTACACCTCTTCGTCATTAGGGTATACGTCCCATTTTGTTGCAAAGGACGGGTAGTTCAGGTCTCCTCCTAAAAAGTCTTGGTTCAGAAGGCGATGGAAATAGCTTTCGTCATTGTTCTCTTCATCTTGTGCTGCTTCGTTTATTAGGACGGTGAGTAGATGAGTGGCTTTGAGCTCCTCCTCATCGCTATGGACTTCCTCATCTTGTTGGATGTAACATGACCTCCTGTGTGTTACCTCTGGCTTGTATCCTCCGAATCATAGGGAAATACTCCCATCTAGGAGGCTTTTACTTGTCACCTCTTCAGGTTGTGTTGGGGTGAGCACCTAGGTTGGTCGCACAACCCAGCTTCGTCCTTGTAGTGTTCCAGCCGAGTATCTGCGTCCCAGGAGGGCGTGTACGCCGTGGCTTGCCAAGTAGTCCACGACCACTTGAATTTCGTAGGCGAAGCCTACGTTTGGAGTATTTGACAGCCGTCCGACCAGTCCTCTGATAATGAGCAGATTGGATTCCCCATTCTGCCAGTTCTCATATCCTTTGGTCAGGATAGAGACTTGGAGATTCCTATAAAAATCCCCAATGGTTAGCATTATGTCTGGTATGACATAAACCAACTGGCTGCCCTTAGCCAGATCGACTTCCATTGTGGCCAATATGGCCTTGTCTCCTGCCCACCGATCGTCTCAGAAGACAATCAGTGCTATTGTCCCGACCTCCTGTCGGTGTAGTGTCTGGATCTGGAGCTACAATACCCCGAGGTGTATATACTGCATTTTGCTTCTCTACAGCTGGTGGTAGCTCTCCTCCTGGATGAAGAAAAGGTCCACCTGGTCGTTGTTGACACACAGGATCGATTCCTCCGACCTGTGTGTGTACACCTTATGGTGTACATCATCCCTTCGAGAGTGATAGAGAACCTCCGCAGGGACGATTGCACCTCTCTTCTGCATTGACAGTTTCAGTTGTATCTGAGGATCAAGTTGCTGTTCCAAGGTATGTTGTGGGGTGATCCGCCCCATGACGAACTGGCCCACCCTTCTTGTTGCTTGCTGGGCGGTGTGAAGGCATCGACGAGTTCTCCTGTATCTTCGAATTTGATCTTCGAAGAGTGGAGATATTGTCGATGTTGACGGTTGTTTCAAGGCCAACTGAGTGCTTGGTCTTGACGTCATTAGCCTTCAAGTTTTTCCTGCTCCTCCTTGAGTATGTCGAAAGGGTTCTTGAAAACCCGCAGGCTTCCTTGGGCCTCCTGCGGCCTCTGGGTGATGCAGCTTTGTTCTAGCTGAAAAAGAAGCATTTTTACCTGAGCTAGGTCTTCACTGGTGTGTAATGATAGTGCTAGACTATCTTCCTCCAGCTGTCGAGGTAGCCTTGTTGCTTCAAGTACAAGTTCCCTGGCGTCTTGTTTTGTGAAAAGTCCACTATCAAGTATGACAGTTGTCAGGTTTTTCAGAGAGTCTCCTAGTCCTGAGACCTCTCGTGTGATGTTCTGGCACAGTTCAAGTACTTGTTTAAAGTTCTTTAAGTGCACTTTTGATGACAGGCAAGTTTTGTCATAGATTACAGCAAGATTATGTGCTAACTGGTTTGTTATAACTTTAGATGATGAAGGAAGGTCAAGGTATTCGAGACTAGAGGTTCGGGAATGCTCATACCATTCCTGAATAGATTTTTCCCATGCGTCAGACATATAAGCTTAGTTCATAATCACCAAAGCCATCCTAAAGGTAAGTTCCAGATTAGGAAAAGACTATACTGAAATCACACAGGCGTGCCCTTGGGCTTACAACAGGTCTCCTGCCTCAACTGCCAAGTTAGGGCCTGTTCTTTTTCTCAGTTAAGTCACGACCTAATCCGCATAATATCATAAAGAACAAGAATTCGTAATTGATGAACTCAACCCAAGTCTTAACACGGTAATAAAGGACAGGAAATGGCAAGAACGATCCCTTACCTCATACTCTTAGCACCTTGACCTCTAAGGTGTTTACGTTGCCATATCTTTGACAAGCTCTGATACCATACGGTCAACCGCCGTGTGTGTGATGATCCCGACAGTTTTTATGCGGAAAATAACGCCTTTTTGAGGATTTGAGTGGAGAACAACAAGAAATAAGAACAGATATGGAAAGAACTTCAGATTCTTATTGCTCTTAAAGGATCTCTTTATATCAAAAGGCATGCTTACAATGGTGCTGCCGCCCTCCTTATATAGAGGGCGGGCTGAGCTGATGAGCTCAGCGCTTACATCATACTGCTATAGTGCGCTACAGTGCTACAATGTACTTGCTACAGTATACAGTGTACTGCTACAGTGCGCACCGCCCTATGTACAGTGTTCTACAGTGAACACCGCCCTATGCACAGGGATCACCGTCCTATACACAATAACCCTATACTAGAGTACAGAGAGTGACAGCTGTCTACAGCTGTCTGTATGATTACAGTAACCCTATACTAAAGTACATAATGTTATTATAGTGATAGCTGTCGTTTAGCTACAGTGACAGCTGTCGTTTAGCTACAGTGACAGCTGTCTGTACGACTACAGTAGCTACAGTGTTTTATTCTTTGCCCCTAATCCATTCGGCCTGAAGAACGCCCCCTCTATCTTCCAGCGAAAGATGGACTCATGCTTCAAAGGTACAGAGGATTTCATTGCTATATACATTGATGATATCCTTGTTTTCTCTCAGACAGAGGAGGAACATGCAAAACACCTAGACAACATGCTGAACATATGTGAAAGACACGGGCTCGTCCTAAGCCCCTCTAAGATGAAGATAGCAGTGGCCGAGGTGGAATTCCTTGGCGCTATCATCAGTAATCAGAAGATTAGGCTCCAGCCACATATCATCAAAAAGATTACCGAAGTGCAGGACAAGTCCCTCATGACAAAGAAAGGACTCCGCTCCTGGCTAGGAATCCTGAACTACGCCAGGAACTACATCCCAAACTTGGGAAAGCTTCTCAGCCCACTCTATGCCAAAACCAGCCCAACTGGCGAAAAGAGGATGAACCAACAGGATTGGGCCTTAGTAGGCCAAATCAAGCAACTGGTCCAGCAATTGCCAGATCTAGAAGTACCACCCACAGGGAGCTACATCATCCTAGAAACAGACGGATGCATGGAAGGGTGGGGCAGAGTCTGTAAGTGGAAGCCATACAAGCATGACCCCAGGTCCACAGAATGTGTCTGCGCCTATGCTAGCGAAAAATTCAATCCGCTCAAATCAACTATAGACGCAGAAATCTATGCCGTGATGCATTCTCTAGAAGCCCTCAAGATCTATTACTTGGACAGGAAGGAGTTGACCATTCGGACCGACTGCCAAGCCATTATAAGCTTCTTCAACAAGTCCCCTAACCACAAGCCATCGAGGGTGCGATGGGTGACTTTCACGGATTATATAACTGGGATCGGCATCCTAGTGAACTTTGAGCATATTGACGGAAGGGACAATCAGCTAGCTAATGCCCTGTCCCGCTTATTATCTTGTTTAGTGTGCTACGATGGCCAGCAGAGAATGACCTCGGCACTCTAAAGCTGGCAGCAGCAGCAATCCAAGAAGTCTAGGCAGCTCTGGCAAAGCAAGCGCAACAGCAGCTGACAAAGATACTAGCGCACCTACAGGACTCTCTCCAGACTCCCAAACAGCCATACCAGACCTACGACAGCAGCAGCGGCCATTCTAGCCCTCCAGCAACTCTGTGACCTACACACCATCAAGTTAGGGAGTGTATACGACTAAGTACTAAGGATCACTTCTGGGCCACTTGGCATCCTGCAATCGCCCAGATTCACCAACAACTCCAGATAGCTCACAGACTGGTACAGGATGCTGTCTCTCGTACTAGCAACCTACCACTCACTGCTGGCAAGCGGAGCGTGGTGGGGGGGGAAGAGAATATTGGCAATCACCAGGCGCCCCAGGAAGCACACAAACGGCCAGGAAAACGACAAAAGAAGATGTGACCATTTGTTGTTTTATATAACCTATATTTGTCTTCTTGTGTAGCCTTTTATAAAGGCTAGAACCTATATTTGTCGTCTTGTGTAGCCTTTTATAAAGGCTATAACCTATAGTTGTCAGTTTGTGTAGCCTTTTATAAAGGCTATATGTAGTCTTTTATAAAGGCTATATGTAGCCTTTTATAAAGGCTATAGCCTATATTTGTAGTCTTGTAAAAAGGCTAGCCTAGCCTACTGTAGCTCTGATGTAAGCTCTTAGGTCATTGCACCTCCTTATGTCAGCGCTTACATCATCATGCCCTCTATATAAAGGGCACCTCCATTGTAACACAATATATATACAACGAATACAATTCCCAGCAATAAGAATCCGCGAGTTCTCCCATATCTCTCCTTATTTCTTTTGCTGCGAGAATCGCCACCACGACCCGCAAAAAAAAACCACATGGGCTAAGATGAGCCAAAATAATGCTCTTGCCATACTTTGAGAAAGGATAATTGTTCTTAAAATGATCATGCACTGATTTTCTATCAAACTGCCATGGCCTTCAAAGAATGGTATGGCTCTAGCACTCATAGGAACAATATCTCAAAGCACTTTATCTTGGTAAGACTTGACAATATAGAATGAAATCAGAGCTCGTTTAGAGACTTTTACCTCACTATCCTTGTTAAGCCATTGCAACTTGTAAGGTTGAGGATGACAACAAACTGCAAAGAGAGCTGATGCTAGTACATAAATTATTCAGAATTGGGAGCATGCTTCGGGGGCTAGGGTCAGACACGCATCAGAATGGTAGCTGCTTAGTCTCATCTGAAAGTCCAATCTCTTTGTACTGTGCTTTTGTCCCTTTGCAATTGGTCGCCACTCTAACTGCTTGAATGTCGGTCTTGCTAATAGTTGCTTACCTCCTGACACATGGACTCGGGAGGAAGCCAGTCCAATAAGACTTAGCTTTCCTAAAGTGGAAAAAGCTCTATTCACCTATCCTTTCTTCTCCCTTCCCCATGCTTGCTCTTTTTTGAGTTCTCCATGACTCTGTCCGTCCTCTCTCTTTCCACTCTCTATCATCAAACTCTATCTCTATTGGATTTCCTTTCCTCCAGACCCACTGTTTCTCTTTTCTTTCACTTCCTATGCTAGCTAGCTAGCGTGCCGCACCCACCCTATTGATTTTGTTGAAGTGACAGTCTCTCCTCTTTGAGCTTATGGACCATAAACTATTGCATCATTGTTTTTCATCTCCCCGGCAGTAAAGCGATTGTCTGATAAGCTTCAATGCTCTCAACTTGGTCTGGATCATTTGACTATGGCTCCACATTCTTTACAATGACAAGCTTGATCATGAGGTCCAAATCAGGGTCTCCATGCTCAACAAAGGGAATGATGTGAATCTAACCCTCAGCCCCAAGGAAGGTTTGACCGCTGTCAGCTAATTTCTTATTCTTGTAAAGAGGATTTTGATAAATTATGTAGGTGCTTTATCGCTTCTTCTTCCTTTGTATCTCAAGGCAGTTCCTGGTAATTTCTGTTTCTATATCGGTCCAATGATGAACTCGTTCTACTGACTCTCGGAAGCCAGACAGTAATAATGGACCTCAAACCGTTGCCTGTGGACCAGCTGCAGGCTAACTAACTAACCTTTGTTCTATTGGTTTGGTGATTGCTACCGAGACAATTTCTTTATGCCCATCAAAGGATTTTGAGATGCTAATCCATGAATCAGTGAATCCGGGTACAGAGACTAGCCGCTGCTTTCAGCATCGAGATTAGTCAATGCCAGGCACTCGAAAGGAATCATGGCAGGAGACAGATGTCTGCAGAGGTAAGTAAAACTGTGAGAGGGAGTTGTGTTGATTCGAGGAGAGAGCTGGTGTTAACCTGTGTTGAGATTCTGGAGAATTTGAGAAAGTAATTGCTAAGACTATGGACCTTTGCACACCAGAGTTGTCTGCTGGCACAACATGGTGGTGCCTTACCACACCGCAGGCACATGCTCACAAGCGTTAAGACCCTATATATACCAGAAACTATCAACAAGCCTGTGGATGACCCTAACTCGTATTTTCATATTGTGCATGACCTGACTCAGTGGGTACAATTAGGCATCCTTTGAAGATGAAGGGCTGTTACGTTTGGGGCTGCCGGTGGCTTCTTCCTAGCTTGTTGTGGGTGCTTTAGGATCATCGCAGAGACTGTGAATTTACTAGATAAGGAAGAGCTAGGGTGGCGGGTGGGAGGAGCAAGTCCTACTGGAAGCAGAAGAGAGAGAAGCAGGAAGTCAGGGCTCCCATAGAGTTAGATCCCTAAGATCACAAAGTAACAAAGGCCTTTTTCTCAATTTTTGTGGATTGGAAGAACTCTGTCTCTTGAGACTGGACCTCTGACAACGTAGGTTCAGATTGTCATTTAGCTTCAATTAGTCTCATGAGCATACAAAAAAAGAAATTGTATTTTTCCGACTAGCTAGAGTATTGTGACATACTTCTCCTGCTTGCCGCTCACAATGCTATGGCCGACTGCTTGTGGGCTGCTTGCACTGGGGAAGGACACAACACAGGAGGCAAAGATAGCAATTCAGACTTCAAGGCCCAACTTCACATATGGAAAGACTCCTTGATTTTTGTTCATATAAGGGCTGACTTGAGTAACAAGGGGCTTAGTTCAGGTGCCACATGCTTTCCTTAGCAAGTAGAGTGCTAAGGCTGTGACGAAATGTTCTTGGTGGAAACAATGTGAGTGAAAGATCCCACTGAATCTAATTTGATCCATGAATCTAAGAAACAGTGAGAATTCTTGATCTCCAAGTAGATCTCGTAACTTGTTTCGCGTACCGCCACTATGGGATTTTATCTTGTAGTGCCCTTCCCTTATTTATTTTCTATAATACCCTGAATCCTCCCGCTAAGAAAGAAGAATTCACCAACAGACTCGATTGCTGGTAGTTGGAGGTAGAGTTCTAAAGCCCACACTCAGTACTCAGTTACTTTTTCTTTTCAAAGGCAGAGCTTAACCAGGAGATAGTGGGTGAACTGGTGTACTGTTGAAGAGAAATCAATCAACGTAGTGGCCAAGGACCGGAGCTTCAACTGTTCGATTCTCACTCTTGTCTCTTGGGTAAGTCGGAACCAATTTGGGTTGATCCATTCCTTTTAGGGCTAGGCTCAGGGTATGCTCCACTTTTGACTGCCATTTCTCATCTGACTGCTTAAGCCCTAACCCTCAGCTTTCGTGAGACTAAGCGTTGTCCCCTGGGTGAAAGGGGCCACCATTTTCTTTCTTTCCTCAATCATTCTGATCATTTCTCTTTTTTGGTCCCCGGGTTGGTTCATTTTCTCCTTCTCTATGCAATTCTTGAAGATCTTTCTTGCTATTCGAAGGTCAGGCTTGAGTTCAGAGATGGGATGGAGAGGAGAGAAAGTGAGCGATTCATTGTCCAATTATGAGTAGTTTGACGGCGAGGAAGAGCTTGGAGAAGGGAGAATCCAGCTGACCCGACTCCCCTCTTTCACTAAGAGCAGAAGGCATGACACAATCTCACACTCCAACAATGGAACATGAAGCCTATGTCACACTCCTCTATATCTCAATTGCCTATCCTGTGCTTGAGAAGGTCCCCAGATCATTGGCTGCACCTCGAGGAGCATTTAGTTTTCTAATGACTCGTCACGCCATCAGAGCAGGAATTCTTTGGTAAAAAGAAACTTGAATAACTTAGTTTTTCTTGTTTGAAAAATATTGCCTTTGCTCTTCATCACAGTTAACCCGCATATTTGAAAGTGTCCGAATGACAAGCACTTCATCAGTCAATATTTGGTTCATTCTCTCAATCGTCAAGAATTTCTTCTTTATGGTCAGAATTTTCATAACAAATTATTGTATAGTCATCACCTTTCAGTTGGAGCATTCTTAACAAATTATTGTATAGTCATCACCTTTCAGTTGGAGCATTCTGAAGAAACGAGGCCATGACAGAGACATTTGAAGCGCTTGATCTTGTTGTTCTTCTTTTGAAGTTGAGAGGCACCCTCCTGCTCCTTATCTTTCTTTGACTTAGAGTTAGCTTCAGCTTAGAGGACTCACCCTTTGAAGAACTTCCCTTGTTAGGAATATAGAGCCTTTGTCACGAATTCTAAAAGAGGATCTTTTAGACACCTTTGATTTGTTTCTCCACCTTGGTAGCCAGCTTAATGACATCTTCAAGGGAAGAGAAGTGCTACAACTCCACCACATTGGCAATTTCTTTGTTCAGTCTCCCAAGAAACCGTGCAACAGTCTGCTCTTGTGGTTCATTCAAATTGCACCTCAGCATTAGAGTCTCAATTTCTTGAATATAAGCTTCAGCCCTTATAGCTTGAAATATAGATCTTTCTTGTAGCTTTCTGGAATGAAACTTTTTTACATCAATGCTTCATTTTGACCCAGCTCTTTATGCCATGCTTGCCATCACATTTCTTTGAGCTTGCAAGTTTTTCCACCATAGACTAGCATACTCTGTCAGTTCACAATGCAGCCATCTTGTATCTTTTTTTTATCTGAGGAGCCTTTGTAATAATAAATTCTGTCTACACATTGCACCTAATCAATGAATTCTTCTGGAGGTGATCTACCTTTAAATGCAGGAATTTCCACCTTCAAATCATCTTTTTTGTTGCCTCTGCTGTCTTCACAACATAGGATTTTGTTTTTCCTTAGGTTCATAATCACTTGATGATTCACCACTAGAAGAAAGATTCAGTCGTTGCAGAGGTGGCAGTGTTCTTCTCCTTGTCCCATGTGGTTGCTGCATTTTTGTCATCAATTGAGCAAGTTGTTCCTTCAATTCCTCAAAGCCACATTGAAGACCGAGCATGCTCCAAAGTCTTCTTCTTATTATTGTTATCTTCTTCTTCTCCTTTTTCTTCTTATCCATCTCCATATCCTTCTTATTCTTCTTCTTGTTATCTTCTTCTTCTCCTTTTTCTTCTTATCCATCTCCATATCCTTCTTCTTCTTTTTCTTCTTTTCCTTAAATATAACACTTGAAATTCTAAAGGTTTACATTGGAAAGTAGTTAAAAGATACTTAGAATTTCAAAAGGCTATTAGAATTTCAAGTAATATTAAATTTAGTCAAATTGGGCAATACTCCACTTGAGATGATTCTTGTAGGCTGAAGGAAAATGGGTCAGCCCACTTGTTCTTGAAGGAAAATGCTTGACTCAGCTTCAACTTTTACCTGGTAACTGGCCCAATGTTCTCTTGAATTTAGTTGTCACTAGCTGTTGCATCAATATCTGCTTGTTGGGAAGGATTTGTCCTCAAATCCAGCAGGTCTACATTTTTGGGATAGGGCAAAAGATCACGAACATTAAAAGTAGCTGAAACTTACAGTCTTCAGGTAGTCTATGTTATAAGTATTTTTCCCAACTTTTTGCAATACCTTGAATAGGCCTTCAGCTCGTGGCTTCAACTTTGACTTCCTCTTTCTTGGAAGCCTTTCTTTTCGCAATTGAATCCTCACCAAGTTTCCTGGAGTAAACTGAACTTTCTTCCTATGCTTATCAGCTGCTTGTTTGTAAGATTCACTCTTCTTCTCAATTTGTCTCTGACTCTGCTCATGTAGCATCTTCATTGTTTTTCATTACCATAAAAAAAAACTCTTTCCAGCTCAGAAAGTGGAGTGAGATCAATTTGGTTGATAGGATTGAGGCCATAAATAATCTCAAATGGAGTACTCCCTGTAGTGCGATGAGTGCTCCTGTTGTAAGCAAACTCTGCATGCGCTAGGTGTTCTTGTTCATCAAAGTTCTCAACAAGTTTGATAGAGTTTGATTTATCACCTCAGTTTGCCCATCAGTTTGTGACATGTGGTGCTAAACAACTGTTTGGTTCCTAACTTTCTCCACAATGTCTTTCAGAAATAACTAAGGAACTTTAAATCACGATCTAAAATAATACTCTTGGGAACTCCATGAAGCTTAATAATCTCTTTGAAGAATAGATATGCAATGTGAGAGGCATCATCTGTCTTGTGACAGGGAATAAAATGAGTCATTTTCAAAAATCGGTCTGCTACCACCATAATAGAGAATCCTTTCCCCTTTGTGTTCTTGGCAGCCCAAGTACAAAGTCCATGCTCACATCAGTTCATGGGATTTCTGAAACTGGGAGAGGGGTGTGCATGCTAAGGCCTCAAGACAAGCAATACATCTGTCGACAATTGCTTTCACATTCTTTATAAAAATGTTCCTGTAGCATTGCCATAGATTTTGTTAATCCCAAAGTGACCGGCAAGACAACCACTATGAGCTTCTCGAATTAAAAGCTCTCTTAATGAACTTTGAGGAATGCATAATTTCTCAGACTTGACCAGAAAGCCATCATGTTTGAAATATTTGTCCACAACATTCTTATCACAGGAAGAACATATGCAAGAGAAATTTGGGTCTGTTTGGTACAACTCCTTTACCATTTCAAATGCAAGCAATTTCACATGGAGCATAGAGAGCAATGCATGTCTTCTGGATAGTGCATCCGCCACTACATTTGAACTGCCAGATTTGTGCTTGATAATAGATGAAAATGATTGTAAGATCTCAACCTACTGTGCATGCGTCCTTCTGAGTGTTCATTGCTCTTTTAAATGCTTTAGCCACTCATGATCAGTGTGGATGACAAACTCCTTTGGAAGAAGATAATGCTGTCTTGTCTCAAGTGCACGAATAATAGTGTAAAGCTCTTTATCATAAGTAGAATAGTTTAATAAAGAACCTTATAGTTCTCTGGCTGAAATAGGCAATAGGGCAACCCTCTTGATATAGCACAGCTCCAATTCCAACTCCAGAAGCATCACACTCAATTTCAAAAAGTTTTGGAGGTCTGGTATTGCTAAAATAGGAGGTGAACAAAGCTGATGCATCAATCTCTGCTGGTTGCAGAGGATTTGTCCTCAAATCCAGCAGGTCTACATTTTTGAGATAGGGAGAAAGATCACGAATATTGGAAGTAGCTGAAACATTGTAGTCTCTGAGTAGGTCTATCTTATAAAGTATATTCTCCAACTTTTTGCAATACCTTGAATGGACCAGATCGTGGCATCAACTTTGACTTCCTCTTGCTTGGAAACCTTTCTTTTCTCAAGTGAATCCCCACCAAGTTTCCTGGAGCAAACTGAACGTTTTTCCTATGCTTATCAGATGCTTGTTTGTAGGCTTCATTCTTCTTCTCAATTTGTCTCTGGATCCGCTCATGTAGCATCTTCATTATTTTTGCTCTTTCATTAACTCTTTCCTGCTCAGGAAGTGGAGTGAGATCAATTGGGGTGATAGGATTTAGGCCATAAATAATCTCAAATGGAGTACTCCCTGTAGTGCGATGAGTGCTACTGTTGTAGGCAAACTCTGCATGTGCTTGGTGTTCATCCCAACTCTTCAAGTTCTTGATTATCAAAGTTCTCAACAAGGTTGATAGAGTTCGATTTACCACCTCAGTTTACCCATCAGTTTGTGGATGACATGTGGTGCTAAACAACAGCTTGTTTCCTAACTTTCTCCACAATGTCTCCCAGAAATAACTAAGGAACTTCACACCACGATCTGAAACAGTACTTTTAGGAACTCCATGAAGCTTAATAATCTCTTTGAAGAACAATCTGCAATGTGAGAGGCATCATCTGCCTTGTGACAGGAAATAAAATGAGCCATTTTCGAAAATCAGTCTCCTGCCACCATAATAGAATCCTTTACCCTTAGTGTTCTTGGCTGCCCAAATACAAAGTCCATGCTCATATCAGTCCATGGGATTTCTGAAATTAGGAGAGGGGTGTACATGCTCACATCCTGGAGAATTATTCTATGACTTATTGATGTAGGACAACTACATCTTTTTTCACAGTAAAATTAGAGATCCAGTCCAAGTTGAATTCCAACTCCAATTAGGATCCGTCAAGATTCGTACAGCTACAGTCCAAAGGCCATATCTCCTAAGATATTGATCCAAATTCAGCAAATAACTATCCGTTGGAAAGCTGAGATCGATTCCTACAAGTCTCTTATTTACTATTTTGGATAATTCGGATTTTATGTTGATCAAAATTAGGATTTATTTATCAGTCCGAGTCAATAACAGTCCTAGCCCAATAAGGAATAGGATTTATATATCTTTATTTAAGATATGTTAAGTAGAATTCTTAGTAGAGTCTAAGTCCTATTTTTAGTCTATACCAAGTAGGACTCTAAGTTTATCAGAGGGCTATATATACAGCCCAAGGTTGTATCAAAAGAAAGAAGACTTTTCTATCAATAATATTCTCTTATTTTGGGTTTGTTCCCCTTTTATCTTCCTTGTGGATTCAAGGATCTATCGTGGTGAGAAGACAGTGATCTTCTTCCTATCCCTTGTGCCCCCTCCGGCTACATCAAGCGGATCTATCATTGCGAGAAGACGGTGATCTTCTCCCTATTCCTCATGCCTTCCTCCCGCTGCATCAAGTGAAGACGGTGATCTTCTCCCTATCTCTCGTGCTTCCTCCCTCTGCATCAAGAGAAGACGGCGCTCTTTCTCCGACCCCTCGTGCCCCCCTCTTCTCGCTTCATCACTTATCCTTATGACAAGCAATACATCTGTTGACAATAGCTTGCCCATTCTTTATAATTCCTGGCTAAATAGAAGAGTGAATCAAATCATTTGTCATGGCCCCTTGACTTCTGAATTAGCTTCTTTTGATATTCTTGAACTTCCTTTGAGTGTCCTACATCAGTGTCCCCTTCTTGTAAAGAACTCGTCCTCGAGTTACTTTGTCGTAATGTGCAGTCCTCAGGTGCATAGTAGCCAAACAAATCTTGAATATTAAAAGTGTTTGAGATCCCCAAATCCTTCGGGAGGTCGATGACATAGGCATTGTTGTTTATCTTTCTCAGTATCTTCAGTGCCCCAATTTTCTTCTGTTTCAGTTTGTTGTAAGTTCCAGCTGGAAACCGTTCCTTCCTCAAGTGCACCATCACCAGATCTCCTTCTTGAAACTCTTTTGAACGTTTATGAGTGTCCGCTTTAATTTTGTATTTGGCATTGGATTCTTCTAATTTCTTCTTTACCTCAGTATGCACTTCAATAATTCTCTCTGCCATATTGTCTGCAGCTATGCTTGTGCCTGGTAATTTGGGCACCACCACCAAATCCAGCGGGTGTTTTGGTGTTCTTCCATTGACAATTTCAAATGGCGATTTTTTCGTGGACCTGTTCTTCATGTTATTGAAAGCAAATTCAGCTTGTGCGAGTGCATAGTCCCACTACTTTGGTTTGTCTCTTGCAAGACACCGAATGATGTTTACAAGTGTTCGATTCATCACTTCAGTTTGTCCATCTGTTTGTGGATGATAAGCACTACTAAATTGTAGAGACGTATCAAATCGCTTCCACAATGTCTTCCAAAAGTGACTTAGAAATTTTGTGTCACGGTCAGAAGTGATAGTCTTTGGCCCTCCATGTAGCCTTACAATCTCTTGAAAGAATAGATTAGCCACCCTTGTGGCATCTGCTGTTTTCTTACATGGAATGAAGTGTGCCATCTTGGAAAATCTGTCGACAACAACAAATACTGAATCTAAGCCTCGTTGAGTCCTGGGGAGGCCCAAACCAAAATCCATCGATAGATCCTCCCATGGGGCATTTGGCACAGGCAATGGGGTATAAAGGCCAGTGTTTTGAGAGCTTCCTTTGGCTGTTTGGCATACATAGCATCTTTGTACAAAGCCACCAACATCCCTTTTAAGTTGTGGCCAGTAGTAGCGCTCTTCAACTAGTGCAATGCTCTTGTCACGCCCAAGATGTCCTGCTAAGCCACTGCTATGCAACTCTTTCACCACCTTTTCTCTCAAGGAGCACCTTGGAATGCAAAGACTAGAACCCTTAAAGAGAAAGCCTTCATGGAGATATAAATCACTTCTTTGTCCTGCTTGACACTTTCTATACCCCTCTTTAAAATCTTCATCCTCAGCAAACAATTCCTTCAAATAATCAAACCCTTCAACTTCGTTGCTTATAGTTACCATCAAGGCTGCCCTACGGCTCAAAGCATCTGCCAACTTATTTTTTTGTCCAGATTTGTGTTTCAAAACATAGGTGTATTGCTGTAAGAATGACGACCATCGACCATGCATGCGATTCAAGTCCTTCTGGCTATCAATGAATTTCAAAGCTTGGTGGTCAGTATATAGAATGAACTCTCGTTGAATTGGATAGTGCTTCCAATGACGAACTGCTTGTACAACAGCATAAAATTCCAGCTCATATGTTGACCACTTCTTTCGAGCTTCACTCAACTTTTCACTATAGAAAGCTACTGGTCTTCCTTCCCGGGATAGAACGGCTCCAATGCCTATGTACGAAGCATCACAATCTACCTCAAATAACTTCTCGAAGCTAGGCAATGCCAAAATAGGTGCAGTAGATAGCTTCTCCTTAATCAACTCGAAGCATCTATTAGCTTCTTGAGTCCAGGAGAACTTGCGGTGCTTCAAACATTCAGTTATTGGTGCCATAATGGAACTAAAGTTTTTGACAAACCTCCGATAGAATGTCGCCAGACCATGGAAGCTTC
>RXID01011447.1:0-18927 GCA_005019695.1 Trichopus zeylanicus subsp. travancoricus
TACTATTGATACTACCACTGCTATTGCTACTATTTATGCTACTACGATTGCTTCTCCAACAATAATTGCTAATCCAACTACTACTGCTACTCATACTAAAACTACTACTGCTACTACTACATCTAGTGCTACTTGTATTACTACTACTACTATTACTATTGCACCTACTATAACTCCTAGTACTACCACCACTACTTCTACTTCTACTACTACTCCTACTACAGCCACTACTGCAGCTGAAGCTGCTACTGCTACTACTACTACTGCTACCATTGTCGTAACTTCTAATAATACAACTAATACTACTGGTACTACTACTACTACTACTACTACTGCAACTATTACTGCTGCTAGTACTACTTGCCCCACTCCTACTACAACTTGTATTACTACGAGTACTACTACTAATGCTACTAGTACTACAACCACTATGACTACTATGGCAACTACTACTACGGCTACCACTGCTACTTTTATTACTACTATAACAACTACTGCTACTTCACTACAACTACTACCACTACTACTACTATCAAAACTAATGCTATTACTATTTCTACTGCTAATACGACTTTATATCCTACAATCACTACTACTACTACTTCTACTATTTCTCCTACTATGACTGCTACTACTACTGCTACTACTATGACTCATGCTGTTGCTACTTCTATGACTAGTACTACTACTACTACTACAACTACCGCTACTACTGGTGCTACTACTACACCCAGTTCCACAACTACTACTGCTACTGCACTTACTGCTATTCTTGCTACTGTTGTTGCTAGTATTACTACTCCTACAATAATTACTACTGCAACTATTGTTGCTTCTACTACTACTGCTACTTCTAGTACAACTATTACTACTACTACCGCGGCTACTACTGCGAGTACTACTACAACAACTATTTCTACTACTACTACGACTGCTACAACTATTGCAAATACTACTACTACTATTGTTACCCCTACTACTGCTATTGCTACTACTACTACAACAACTACTACTGCTACCCCCAACTACTAAAACTACTACTACTATAACTATTACTCCTACAGCTACTGCTACTACTTCTACTACTACTAATATTGCCACTACTACTACTCCTGCTACTTTAGCTACTACTGCAACTACTACTACTACAATACTAACACTACTAATATTGAGACTACTGCTACTACTACTGCCACTACTACAACAACAACTACTACAACTGCTCCTACTACTACTACTATTTCTGCTACTCCTACCGTTACCACTAATACAACTACTACTACTATAACAACTACAATAGTTGTTGCTATTCCTACTACTATTGCAACTTGTCCAACTACGACGACCACTACTACTATTATTTCTACAGCTACAACTACTACTTCTACTACTACCACTACTACTACTACCACTACAATAATTGCGATTACTTCTGCTATCGCTGCTATGGCTACCAGTACTATTACTGCTAGTGCGGCTATTACCACTACAACTACTACTGCTACTACTACTACCACTACTGTTCCTGCTACTACTATAGCTATAGCCACTACAACTACTAAAATTACTACTACTACAAATACATCTATTACTACTACTACTATCACTAATACTACATCTACAAGAACTATTACAACAACAACTACTACTACTATTACTTTTGCTGTAGCAGCTATTACAACAACTACTACTGTAACTACTAGTGCGACTACTATGGCTACTGCTGCTACTACTACTACTTCTACTCCTACAACTATTACTATTGCTACTGTTGTACAGTAGCTACTACTACTACTACTATAACTAGTACTACTACCACTACTACTACTACCACCACCACCACTACTACTTATCCTAATACTACTGCAACAACTACTACTGCTGATGTTGTAACGACTGCTACTGCTACTACTACTACTAGTACTTCAACTACAGCTACTGCTACTACTACAGTTGCTGTTACTATTACGACTACAATGGCAACTCCTAATACTACTAATGTTGCTAGTGCTACTACTGCTACTACTGCTACTACTGCTACTTCTCGTATTACTATCGCCACTGCTACTACTACTGCTTCTACTGCTACTGCTATCCCAACTAATACTACTATCACTACTTCTACTACTGCTACTACTAGTATTACTACTATTACTATTACTACTACTAGAACAAAAACTAGTATTACTACTACTTGTCGTTCTATTAATACTTCTACTATTGCTGTTGTTGTTGCTGCTACTACTACAACTACTACTACTACTTCTGCTACTAAGGTTACTTCTGCTACTACAGCTACCACTTCTTCAATTGCCGCTACAACTACCACTGCTACAACTACTGCCTCTACTACTACTCCTACAATTGCTACCATCACTACTATTGCTATTACTATTGCTACTAGTACAATAATAATAACTACTATTGTTGCTGCTACTACTGCCACTACTACCACCACTAATTTGACTGCCAATGAAATTACTACTACTTCTACTACTACTGCTAAAATTGCTACTGTTGCTACAACCACAACTACTAGAACTATAACTACTACTACTACTATTCCTACGATTACTACTAGTGGTATAGCTACTACTACTGCAATTGCTACTAGTGCTTCTACTACTACTAGTACTACTACTGCTCCTACTAAAGCTACTAATACAAGAATTACTACTACAACTTCCACTATTTCTCCTATGACTACTAATTGTCCTACTACTATTAATACTGCAGCTACTACCTGTGCTACGACAAGTATTGCTGCCAAGACAATTTGTACTGCTGCTACTACTACTAATACCACTACTTCTATTTTTATAACTACTACTGCTGCTAATACTACTACTACTACAACTACTACTACTATGATAGAAACAACTTGTACTTCTGCTACTACTGCTATAACTGCTACCACTATTATGATTTCTACTTCTGCTACTAATGCAACTACTATTACTAGTATAACTATTACTACTGCTATTGCTGCTACAACTACCGCTACTACTGCTACAACTACAACCACTACTACTATTTTTGCCACTAATGCTACTAATACAACTACTGCTATAAGTAATGCCGCTACTACTACTATTACTACTACACAACAAATTCTACTACTCCTACTATTGCTACTACTACTACTTCTCCTACTCATACTACTACTACTAATTCTACGGGCACAACTACTATTACTACTGCTAATACTATTGGTACTACTACAACTACTACTACCACAATGACTATTGCTTATACTACTGTTGTTGCAACTACTAGTACTACTAGTACCTCTACGTCTACTTCAACAACTACTACTACTTCTATTACTACTACTACTATTGCAACAACTACTACAACAACTACAACTACTACAACAACTACTACTACTATTGCTACAACTGTTGCACCTATTACTAATACTACTAGTACAGCTGCTACTAGTACTTCTACTGCCACTATTACTACTTTCGTTACTATGACTGCTACTTTTTCTACTAGTATCACTACTAGTACTACTGCAACTAATACTATTACTACTGCTACTACTACTACACCTACAACTACTGCTACAAGTAGTACTAGTACTACTACTACTACTTCTACAACTACAACGACTACTGCTACTACTACTCTAGCTACTAGTACTACTACCACCACCACCACTACTTTAGCTACTACTACTGCTACAACTATTACAACTTTTGCACAGTTGCTACTGCTACTACTAATACAATAACTGCTACTACTAGTACTACCACTAATCCAGCTACTACTACTGCTACAACAACTATTACTACTGCTACTACTGTTACTACTACTACTACTTCTGTCGCTACTACTACAACCACTACTACTACTATTGCTACAACAACTACTACAACTGCTACTACTATAACTACTACTACTACTACTAATACTACTTCTACTACTACGACTACTAGCACTACTGCAACTACTATTGCAACTACTTGTGTAGCTAATACTGCTACTCCTACTACTACTACTGCTACTAGTGCTACTACTACAACTACTACTCCAACTTCTACTACAACTATTGCTACTACTGCTACTAATGCTATTGCTAATGCTAATACAACAACAACTACTGCAACTACTGCTACTACTACTGCTATAACTATTGTCGCTGCTACTACTACTACATGTACTACTACTACCATTACTACAACCACCACTACAACTACTACTACAGCAACCAATACTACTACTACATCTTCTGCTACTGTTGTTGCTGTTGTTGCTCCTTGCGCTAGTACTGCACTACTTCTCCTACTACTGCTATTGCTACTTTTGATCCTTTTGCTACTATTAATAGTACTTCTGCTCCTACAGCTACTACTACTACTTTTACATCTACTTCTACTACCACTACTACTGCTGCTGCTACTACAACTATAATAAGTACTATTGCTACTATTACAAATTCTCCTACTAATACCACTGCTGGTACTACTACCATTATGACTACTACTGCTACAATAACTACAACAACAACAACAACAACAACAACAACAACTACTACTACTACACCTGCACATATTACTACTACTAGTGCTACTACTACTATCAGTAATACTACTAAAATAACTACTCCTACTTCTGCCCCTACTACTACTACTATGACTACTACTGCTACAAATTCTACTAATACTACTTCTACAACTACAGATACAACTACTACGACTTCTACTATTGCTACTACAACAACTACCACTACTACTACTATGACTGCTAATAATAGTACTAGTACTAGTACTACTAGTACAACTGCTGCTACTACTACTACTAGTACTACTATTACTACTACTACTACTAATACTTCTCCTACTACTACTGCTATTGCTACTACTACTATGACTACTACTATGACTACTACTACTCGTCCACCTCCCCCTCCTCCTGCTACTACTACTACTTTGACTACTACTACTACTAACTCCCAAAGCTACTCCTATAGCTATTTTTGCTACTAGTATTAACACTACTACTACTATTCGGATTACGACTACTACTACTACTAATACTTTTGCTACTACTGCTACTTTTGCTACTTCTACTACTGCTTCTACAACTACTAGTCATAGTAGTATTAGTATTAGTTTAAGTAGTAGTCATAGATGTACTAGTAGCCGCAATAGTAGTACTAGTAGCAGTAGTAGTAATAGTAATAGTAATAATGGTAATAACGACAGTAGTAATAGTAGTAGTAGTAGTAGAAGTGTTTGGACCTGTTGTAGTAGTATGAGTAGTAGTAGTAGTAAGAATAGTATTAGTTGCAATAGTAGAAGTAGTAGTAGTAGTCATAATAGTAATAGTTGCTGGAGTAGTAGGACTAGTAGTAGTAATAACAGCCAAAGCAGTGACAGCAACAATAGTAGTAGTGGTAGCCATAGGAGTCATAGTTGTATTCGTAGTACAAGTGCTAGTATTAGTAGTCATAGAAGTAGTAGTAGTAGTAAAAGCAATAGTAGTAGTAGTAGAAGAAGTAGCAACAATAGTAGCAAAGACATTTGTAGCAGTAGAAGTAGTAGTAGTAGTAATCATTGTTGTAGTAATAGTAGTAGTATAAGAAGTAGTTGTAGAAGAAGTGGTAGTAGTAGAACTAGTTGAAGGAGTCATAGTATTAAAAGCAGTAGTAGTATTAGTGTCAGCAGTCACTATAGTTGAAGTAGTGCTAGTAGTAATATCAGTAGTAGGAGTAGTAGAAGTAGTACTAGTCATAATAGAAGTAGAAGTAGTAGTAGTAGTAGTAGTAGTAGTAGTAGTAGTAGTAGTAATAGTTGAAGATGCAGCCATAATAGTAGTAGCAGCAGTAGTAGCAATATTAGTAGTTGGATGAGAGTTAGAGTAGTAATAGCAGCAATAGTTGGAGTAGTAGTAGTTGCAGGAATAGTAGTAGTAGTAGTAGTAGTAGTAGTAGTAGTAGTAGTAGTAGGAGTAGCATTAATAGTGGTAGTTGTAGTAGTAATAGGAGGAGGAGGAGAAGCTGCAGTAGTAGTAGCAATAGTACTAGTAGTAGGAGTAGTTGAAGTAGCAGTAGTAGTAGCAGTAGTTAGTATTCGTAGTAGAAGTAGTAGTAGTAGTAGCAGTAGTACTTGTAGTAAGAGTAGTAGCAGTAGTAGTAGCAATAGTAGTATTAGCAGTAGTAAAAGTAGTAGTAGTAGTGGAATAAGTAGTAATAGTGGCGTTAGCAGTAGTAGTAGTAGTAATAGTAGTAGCAATATTAGCAGTACGAGAAATAGACTTAGTAGCTGTAGTAGTAGTAGTAGTTGTGTAGAAGCAATAGTAGTCACGGTAGTACAAGTAGTAGCGATAGTAATAGCAATAATAGTAGTTGTAGTAATAGTAATGGCAATAGTAACAGTAGTGGAAGTAATTATAGTAATAGTTATTGTAGTAGAAGCAGAATATATAGTAGTAGCAGTAGTTGTGGCTACAGCAGGAGTAACAGTAGGCCAAGTAGTAGTGTTGTAGTACTAGTAGTAGTAGGAGGAGAAGTTGTAGTAGTAGAGTAGTAGTAACAGGAGGTGTAGTAGTAGTAGTAGTAGGAGTAGTAGTAGCAGTAGTTGTAGTAGTGGAAGTAATAGTAGTAGAGGTAGTGGTACTAGCAGTAGCTGCAGTAGTACTACTAGCAGTAGTAGTAGTGGAAGTAGTTGTTGAAGCAGTAGTAGCAGTCATTGCTGTAGTAGCAACAGAAGTAGTAGTAGCAGTAGTAGCAGTAGTTGCAGTAGTCGTAGAATGAGTAGAAGAGTAATAGTAGCAGTAGTAATAGTAGTAGCAGTAGTAGCAGTAGTAGTAGTAGTAGTACTAGTGGCAGCAACAGTAGCAGTAGTAGTAGTAGTAGCAATAACAGGGAAAGTATTTGAAGTAGCAAAAGTTATTATAATAGTAGTAGTAGTAGCAATAGTAGTAGCGGTATAGTAGTAGTAGCAGTAGTAGCAATAGTAGTAGTGGTAGCAGTAGTAGCAATAGTAGCCGTTGTGGCAATAGTAGTAGTAGTAGTAGTAGTAGTAGTAGTAGTAGTAGTAGTAGTAGTAGTAGTAGTAATAGTAATAGTAGTAGTAGTATGAGCAGTGGTAGTAGTTGGAGAAGGAGATGAAGAGTAGTAGTAGTAGGAAAAGTAGTTGTTGTAGTAGTTGTAGTAGTAGTAGTAGTTATAATAGTAGTGGTTGTAATAGCAATAGTACTAGTACAAGGAGAAGTAGTGGAAGTAGCAATAGCAGTGGTAGCAATAGTAGAAGTCATGATAGTACCAGCAGAACTAAATGTAGCAGCTATAGCTGCACTAGTAGTAGTAGTAGTAGTAATGGCAGTAGTAGCAGTAGCAATAGTACTTGCAATAGTTGTAGCTGTGGAAGTAGTAGTACTTGCAGTAGTAGTAGTAGTAATAGAAGTAGGGTTGTAGTACTAATAGTAGTAGGAGGAGATGTTGTATTAGTAGTAGTAGTAGTGGTAGACGTTGCAACAAAAGCAGTAGTAGTAGTCATTGTAGTAATAGTAATAGTTGTTGTAACAGTATTGGCAATAGTAGCAGTAGTGGTAGTAGTAGCAATAGTAGTTATAGTTGCAACTGCAGCAGTAGTAGTAGTAGCAGCAGTAGTAGTAGTGGTTACTATAGTAGTGGTATTAGTTGTAGTTGAAGTAGTAGTAGTAGTAGCTATAGTAGGAGTAGCAGCAGTAGTAATAATAGTACTTATAATAGTAGTTGTACTAGTAGTTGTACCAAAAGTAGTAGTGTTAGCAGTAGTAGTTGTAGTAGTAGCTGTAGTAGTAGTGGTCATAATAGTAGTAGCAGAAGTATTAGTAGCGACAGTTGTAGTTGTAATAGTAGTAGTAGTAGTGTTAGTAGTACTAGTGGTAGTACTAGTAGTAGCACATGTCGTAGTAGAAATAGAAGTAGTAGTTGAACTAGCAGCAGAAGTAGTAGCAGTAGTAGCGGCAATTATTGTAGTGGTAGCAATTGTAGCGGCAACTACAACAGAAGTAGTAGTGTTGTAGTAGTAGTAGTTGCAGTAGTAGCAGTAGTAGTAGTAGTAGTAGTGGCAACACCAATAGTTGTAGTCATGTAGTAATAGTAGTTGTTGTAGTAGTAGCAGTAGCAGCAATAATAGTATCAGTAGTACTATCAGTAGTAGCAATAGTAGCCCTAGTTTTACTAGTTATAGCAGTTGTAATAGTTGTAGCAACTGCAGAAATAACTATAGTAGTAGTAGTAGTAGTAGTAGTTGCAGTATTAGTAGCAGTAGCATTAGTAGTAGTTGTAGCTGTAGTAGCAGTAGCAATAGTAGTAGTAATAGGTGTAGTACTAGTAGTTGTAGAAGTAATAGTGGCTGTAGCAATAGTAATAGAAGTGGCAAGGGTAGTTACAGTAGTACCAGCAACAGTAGTAGTAGTAGTAGTAGTAGTTGTCGTAGAAGTAATAGAAGTAGTAGCAATTGTAGTAGTATAAGGAGAAGCATTAGTAGGAGTAGTAACTATAGTAGTAGTAACAGTAGAAGTAGCAGCAGTAGCAACGACAATAGTAATAGTTGTATTATTATCATTATTATTATTATTAGTAGTAGTAGTAGTAGTAGTAGTAGCAGTAATATTAGTATTATTAGGAGTAATAGTAGTAGTAGCAACAGTAATAGTAGTAATAGTAGTAGTAGTGGTAGTAGTAATAGCAGAAGTAGCAGTCATAGTAGTAACAGTATGAGCAGTAGTAGAAGTCACAATAGTTGTAGCAGTAGTAGTAGTAGAAGCAGAAGTGGTAGTCGTAGTAGTAGTAGTAGTAGAACTAGTATTAAGTAATAGTAGTAGTGCTAGATGCAGTAGTAGAAGAAGCCTTAGTGGTAGTCATAGTAGAGATAGGAGTAGTAGTTATAGTTGTAATAGTAGGAGGAGTAGTGGTAGTAGTAGCAGCAGCAACAGCCACAACAACAATAGTAGTTGTAGTAGTAGAAGTAGTAGTACTAGTAGTAGTAGTAGTAGTAGTAGTTTTTGTAGTAGTAGTAGTAGTAGTAGCAGTAGAAGTCGTAGTACTAGTTGCAGTAGTAGTAGTAGTATCCGCAATGAAACAAGTAGTAGCAGCAGCAGTAGTAGCAGTAGTAGCAGTAGTAGTAGTAGAAGTTGTAGTAGCAGCAGCGGCTGTAGCAAAAGTAGCTGTAGAAGTAGTAGCAGAAGTAGTAGTAGTTAGAGTAGTGGCAACAGTGGCAATAGAAATAGTAGTAGTTACTATAATAGTCGTGGTAGTATTAGTAGCCGCTTTAGTAGTAGTCATAGTAGTAGTAGTTATTATTGTTGTAGTAGTTGCAAAAGTTGCAGTAGTACTAATAATACTAGTAGCAGCAGCCGTTGTGGTAACAGTAGTAGTATTAGTAGTAGTAGAAGTAGTAGAAGTCACAGAAGTAGTAGCAGTAGTAGCAGTAGTCGTAGTAGCAGTTGCAATAGTAGTAGTAGTCGTAGTAGTGAAAGTAGTAGTAGTAGTAGTAGCAGGAGTCATAGTAGTAGTCGTTGTAGTAGTAGCTGTAGCAGTAGTAGTAGTGCTAATAGTAGTAGTAGAAAAAGTAATAGTACAACTTGCAATAGTAGTAGTGGTAGTAGTGGAGGAAGAAGTACTACTAGTTGTAGTAGTAGAAGTAGAAGTAGAGGAAGTAGTAGTAGTAGTAGTAGTAGTGGAAGCAATAGTAGCAATAGTAGTTGTAGTAGTAGTAGTAGTAGTTGTTGTTGTTGTAGTAGTAGTAGTGGTAGTAGTACTAGTAGCAATAGTAGTAGTAGTACTAGAAGTAGAAGTAGTAGTAGTTGTAGCCGTAGTAGTAGTAGTTGTAGAAGTAGGTGGAGGAGGAGTAGGTGTAGGAGTAGGAGTAGTAGTATAAGTAGCAACAGAAGTAGGACTAGTAGTCGCAGTAACTGTAGAAATAGTAGTAGTCATTGGAGTTGTAGTAGTTACAGCAGCATCGGTAGTAGTTTTAGTAATAGGCGTATTAGAAGTAGTACCAGTAGCAATAGTAGCAGTAGTAGTAGTTGCAGTAATAGTAGTTTCAAGAATAGTAGTAGTAGTAGTGGGAGTAGTTGTAGCTGGAGCAATTGTTGTAATTGTAGTTATAGTAGTAGAAGTAGTAGTAGGAGTACCAGCAGTAGTAGGAGTTGTAGAAGTAGCCGCTGTAGTAGTAGTTGTTGTAGTAGTAGTAGAAGTAGTAGTAGAAAGAGGAGTTGTAGTAGTAGAAGTAGTAGCAGCAGCAGTGGTAGTCGTAGTAGTAGTAGGAGGAGGAGTTGTAGAAGTGATAGTAGTGTTTGTCGTAGTAGTAGTTGTAGTGGCCACTGTAGTAGGTAGTAGAGTAGTAGTAGTAGTAGTAATAGGAGTAGTTGTAGTTGTAGTTGTTGCAGTAGTAGTATTAGTAGTAGGAGCAACAGTAGTAGTAGCAGTAGTAGTTGTAAAACTGGTACTAGTAGCTATAGTAGCAGTAGTAGTAGTAGTATGAGTAGTACTAGTAGCAATAGGAGTAGTAGTAGTATGAGTAGTAGTAATTGTAGTAGTTGTTGGAGTTGTAGCAGTTGTAGAAGTAGTAGTAGTAGTAGGAGGAGGAGGACGATGAGGAGGAGGAGGAGTAGTAGTAGCAATAGTACTAGTAGTAGTTGTAGCAGTAGTAGCAGCAGCAGTAGGAGTTGTAGTAGTAGTAGTAGTAGTAGTAGTAGTAGGAGTAGGAGTAGTAGTAGTAGTAGTAGTAGTAGTAGTAGTAGTAGTAGTAGTAGTAGTAGTAGTAGTAGTAGTAGTAGTAGTAGTAGTAGCAGCAGCAGTAGTAGTAGCAGCAAAAGTAGTAGTAGTGGTAGAGAAGTTCTAGAAGAAGCAGTTGTAGCATTGTAGTAGTAGCTGTAGTAGAAATTCTTGTAGTGGCAGTAGTAGCGGTAGTAGTTGTCATAGTAGTAGTATTAGTAGTATTAGTAGTAATTGTAGTAGTAGTAGTTGTTGTTGTAGTAGCAATAGTGGTAGTAGTAGTAGTAGTAGAAGTAGTGGTCATCGTAGTAGTAGTAGTTGTTGTTCTTGTTCTTGTTCTTGTTGTACTTGAAGTAGTAGGACTAGCAGTAGTAGTTGAGCAGTAGTTATAGCAATAGTAGAAGTTGTAGTAGTAGTAGTAGAAGTAGTTGTAGTATTAGTAGTAGTGATAGTAGAAGTTGTTGGAGTGGCAGTGGTGCGAGTACTAGTTGTTGTAGTTGTAGTGTAGTAGTAGTTCCAGTAGTAGTAGTAGTAGAGGTATTACCAGCAGCAGTAGTAGCAGAAGTATTAGTTGTAATAAAATCAGTAGAAGTAGTAGTTATTGTAGTTGTAGTTGTAGCCGTATTAGTAGCAGCAGTAATAGTCGTAGTGGCAGTGGTAGTTATTGCAAAAGTTGTAGCAGTAATAGGAGAAGTAGTAGTAGTAGTAGTAGTTACGGTATTTGGAGTAATAAAAGTAGTACCAATAGGAGCAGTAGTAGCAATAGTTTCAAGAATAGTAGTAGTAGTAGCAGTGGAAGTAATAGTAGTAGTAATAGTTGTTGTACTAGTAGTTGTAGTAGTAGAAGTAGTGGTAGGAGTAGCAGTAGGAGTAGGAGTTGGAGTAGTGGTAGTAAACATAGTAGTAGTAGAAGTAGTAGTAGTTGTAGTGGTAGTTGAAGTCGTAGTAGGAGAAGGAGTTGTAGAAGTGGTAATAGTGTTTGTTTTAGTAGTAGTAGTAGTATTAGTACTAGTAGTAGTAGTTGTAGTAGAAGTAGTAGCAGTAGGTGCAGTAGTATTAGTAGCTCTAGTAAGTAGTAGTAGTAGTAGTAGCAGCAGCAATAGGAGTTATTGTGGTAGTAGTCGTACTAGTAGTAGTATTAGCAGTAGGAGCAGTAGAAGTAAGTGTAGTAGTAGGAGTAATAGTAGTAGTAGTAGTTGTAGAAGTAGTAGTAGTAGTAGTAGGAGTAGTAGTAGTCGCAATGAGAGTAGTTGTTGTAGTAGTAGTATTAGTAGTAATAATTATAGTAGTTGCTCATGTAGTAACAGTTCTAGTAATAGTAGTAGCAGCAGCAACAGTAGGAGTAGTAGTTAAAGTAGTAGTAGCAAGCGCAGTAGTAGTAGTAGAAGTAGCAGTATCAATAGTAGTAGCAGCAATAGGAGTAGTTGTAGTAGTAGGAGTAGGAGTAGTAGTAGTTGTTGTAGTAGTGGAAGAAGAATTACTACTATTAGTAGTAGTAGTAATAGTTGTAGAAGTAGTAGTAGTAGTGGTGGTGGTGGTGGTGGATGCAATAGCAGCAATAGTAGTTGTAGCAGTAGTAGTAGTAGTTGTTGTTGTTGTTGTTGTAGTAGTAGTAGTAGTGGTAGTAGTACCAGTGGCAATAGTAGTAGTAGTACTAGAAGTAGTAGAAGTAGTTGTAGCAGTAGTAGTAGTTGTTGTAGAAGTAGTAGGAGGAGGAGTAGGTGTAGGAATAGGAGTAATAGTATGAGTAGCAACAGAAGTAGTACCAGCAATTGTAGTAATAGTGGAAGTAGTAGTAGTTGTTGTTGTAGTAGCAATAGCAGTAGTAGTAGTAGTAGTTTTAGTAATAGGTGTAATAGAAGTAGTACCAATGGCAACAGCAGTAGTAGTAGTAGTAGTTGCAGTAGCAGTAGTTTCAAGAATAGTAGTAGTGGTAGTAGTGGGAGTAGTAGTAGCAGTAGTAGTTGTTGTAGTAGTAGTTGTAGCAGTAGAAGTAGTAGTAGGAGTAGCTGTAGGAGTAGGAGTTGGAGTAGTAGTAGTAGTGGTGGTAGTAGTAATAGTAGTAGTAGAAGTAGTAGCAGCAGCAGTGGTAGTCATAGCAGAAGCAGGAGGAGTTGTAGAAGTCATAGCAGTGTTTGTCGTAGTGGTAGTAGTAGTACTACTAGTAGTAGTGATTGTTGTAGTAGGTAGTAGGAGTAGTAGTAGTAGTAGCAATAGGAGTAGTTGTAGTAGTAGTAGTATTAGCAGTAGGAGCAATAGTAGTATTAGCAATAGTAGTTGTAGAAGTAGTAGTAGTAGATGTAGTAGTAGTAGTAGTAGTAGTATGAGTAGTACTAGTAGCAATAGGAGTAGTTGTAGTAGTAGTAGTATGATTAGTAGTAATTGTAGTAGTTGTTGGAGTTGTAGCAGTTCTAGTAGTAGTAGTAGTAGTAGTAGTAGCAACAGTAATAGGTGTAGTAGTGGTACTAGTAGTAGTAGTAGTAGTAGTAGTAGAAGTAGAAGTAGTAGTAGTAGTAGAAGTAGTAGTTGTAGTAGTAGTAGAAGTAGTAGTAGTAGTATAATAGTAGTAGCAGTAGCAGTAGCAGCAGCAGCAGTAGTAGTAGTTGTTGTTGTAGTAGTAGTAGTAGCAGAAGTAGTATTAGTAGTAGAAGTAGTAGTAGTAGCAGGAGTAGTTGAAGTAGCAATAGGCGTAGAGGAAGCAGTTGTAGCATAGTTGTAGTAGCCGTAGTAGTAGTTGTTGTAGTGGCAGTAGTAGCAATAGCAGAAGTTGTTGTAGTAGTAGTAGAAGTAGCAATAGTATTAGTAGTAGTGATAATAGAAGTTGTTGGAGTAGTAGTGGTGCGAGTATTAGTTGTCGTAGTTGTAGTGTAGTAGCAATTGCAGTAGTAGTACTAGTAAAGGTATTAGCAATAGCAGTAGTAGTAGTAGTAGCAGTAGAAGTAGTAATTGTTGTAGTTGCAGTTGTAGTCGTATTAGTAGCAGCAGTAGTAGTCGTTGTGGCAGTGGTAGTAGTAGAAAAATTAGTAGCAATAATAGGAGAAGTAGTAGTAGTAGTTGGATTTGTAGTAGTTGCAGTACTTGGAGTAATAGAAGTAGTACCAGCAACAATAGTAGTAGTAGTGTAGTAGTAGAAGTAGCATAGTTGAAAAAATAGTAGTAGTAGTAGTGGAAGTAGTAGTAGCTGTAATAGTTGTTGTAGTAGTAGGAGTAGCAGTAGGAGTAGGAGTTGAAGTAGTGGTAGTAAATATAGTAGTTGTAGAAGTAGTAGAAGCCGCAATGGTAGTTGTATTAGAAGTAGGAGGAGGAGTTGTTCAAGTGGTAGTAGTGTTTGGTTTAGTAGTAGTAGTAGTAGTACTAGTAGTATTTGTTGTAGTAGAAGTAGTAGCAGTAGGAGCAGTAGTAGTAGTAGTTCTAGTCGGTATTAGTAGTAAAACTAGTAGCAATATGTGTTGTTGTGCTAGTAGTCATAGTAGTAGTAGTACTAGCAGTGGGAGCAATATAAGTAGGTGTAGTAGTAGTAGTAGTAGCAGTAGTAGTTGTATTAGTAGTAGTAGTAGTAGTAGTAGGATTAGTAGTAGTAGCAATGGGAGTAGTTGTAGTAGTACTAGTATTACTAGAAATAATTGTAATAGTTGTTGGTGTAGTAGTAGTTCTAAGTACTACAGGCACATGTAGTAAGTAGGAGTAGTAGTAGTATAGTATTAGTACCAGGAAAATAGTATAGTAGGAAGAGGGAGTAGTTTGTAGTAGTAGCAGTAGTAGTAGTAGTGTTAGTAGCAGTAATTAGTAGTTGTTGTGGTTGTTGTTGTTGCAGTAGTAGTAAGTGTAGTAGTAGTAGTAGTATAGTAGTAGTTGAAGTAGTAGGAGTAGCTGGAGAAGCAGCAATAAGTAGTAGGAGAATAGTAGTAGGCATAGTAGAAGTTTGTATAGTAGTTTTTGTAGTAGAAGTAGTGGGAATTGTTTGTAGTAGTGAAGAGTAAGAAGTCAATTGAGTAGTAGTAGTGCTAGTAGTAGTTGTTGTGCTAGTAGTGTAGTAGTAGTTGCAATAGTAGTAGTAGTAGAGGTATTAGCTGTAGTAGTAGTGGCAGTAATATTAGTTGTAGTCATAGCAGTAGGAGTAGTAGTAGTAGGTGTTGCAGTTGTTGGAGTAGCAATATGCAAGTAGTAGTTGTTGTGGTTGTAGTGTAGTAGTAGTTGCAGTAGTAGCAGTGGTAGAGGTATTTGTTGTAGCTGTAGTAGCAGTAGTATTAGTTATAGTAGTAGCAATAGAAGAAGCAGTAGTAGTAGTAGTAGTTGTAGTCGTATTAGCAGCAATAGTAGTAGTAACAGTAGTAGTGGTAGCAGAGGTAGTAGCAATAATACAAGAAGTTGTAGTAGTAGTAGTAGTAGTAGAAGTAGCAATAGTTGTGGTAGTAGCAGTTAAAGAAATAGTATTAGTAGTAGTAAGGGTAATAGCTGTAGAAGTAGCAGTAATAGTTGTATTAGTAATAGTAGTAGTAGTAGTTAGAGCGTTTGTAGCAGTTGTGGTAGTTGTAGTGGTAGTATTAGTAGGAGAAGTAGAAGAAATAGTAGTATTAGTATCAGTAGCAGCCGCTGTAGCAGCCATATTAGTAGTAGTAGCTGTCTCACTAGTTGTATTAGTAGTAGCTCCAGTAGCAGTAGTAGTAGTAGTAGAAGTAGTAGTTGTTGTAGTAGTAGCAGTAGCAGCAGCAGCAGTAATAGTAGCAAAAGTAGTAGCAGCAGTACTAGTGGTAGCAATCGTGGCAGCAGTAGCAGTCGCTGTGGCTGTAGTTCTTGCAGTAGAAGTAGTAGTAGTAGTAGCTGTAGTAGTGGTAGTAGTAGTAGTAGCAGTAGTTGTTGTTGTAGCGGAAGTTGTAGTAGTCGAATTATTAATAGTAATAGTAGCAGTAGTAGTAGTGGTAGGAGTCGTGGTAGTAGTAGTAGAAGCAGTAGCAGTAGTAGTAGGAGTTGTAGTAGTAGTAGTGGTAGGAGTAGTAGCAGTAGGAGTGGTAGCAGTAGCAACAGTAGTTGTTATAGCAGTAGCAGCAGAAGTAGTAGTAGTTGTAGTGGTAGGAGTAGTGGTAGTAGCAATAGTAGTTGTAGTAGTAGTAATAGTTCTTGTAGTAGTTGTAGTAGTAGCACAAGTAGTAGTAGTACTAGTAATAGAAGTAGTAGCAGTAGTAGTAGTAGCAACATTAGTAGAAGTAGTACTAGTAATAGAAGTAGTAGCAGTAGTAGTAGTAGTAACAGTAGTAGAAGTAGTAGTAGCAGTAGTAGTACCAATAGTAATAGTTGCACGAGTAGTAGTAGTTGTAGTGGTAGGAGTAGTGGTAGTAGCAATAGTAGTTGTAGTAGTAGTTGTAATACTAGTTGTAGTAGTAGTAATAGGTCTTGTAGAAGTTGTAGTAGTAGCAATAGTAGTAGTAGTACTACTAATAGAAGTAGTAGCAATAGTAGTAGTAGCAACAGTAGTAGAAGTAGTAGTAGCAGTAGTGGTACTAATAGTAATAGTTGCACGAGTAGTAGTCGTAGTAGTGTAGTAGTAGTTGTAGTAGTAGTAGTAACAATAGTTATAGTAGTTGTAGTTGTAGTGGTAGTAGTAGCAACAGCAGTAGCAGTAATGGTAGTAGTACTAATAGCAGTAGTAATAGTAGTGGTTGTAGTGGCAGTAGTAGTAGTAGTAGTAGTAGTAGTAGTAGTAGTAGTAGTAGTAGTTGTGGTAGTAGTAGTTGTTGTTGCAGTAATAGTAGTTGTTCTTGTAGTAGTAGCAGTAGTAGTTGTTGTAGTTACTGTTGTTGTTGTTGTAGTAGTAGTAGTAGCAATAGTAGTTGTAGTAGTAGTAATAGTAATCCTAGTAATAGTAGTAGTGGTGGTGGTGGTAGTAGTTGTTATTGTGGTAGTAATAGGAAGAGAAGTAGTTGTAGTTGTGGTAGTAGCCATAGTTTTTGTTGTATTAGGTGTAGTAGTAGTTGCATCGGTTATGGTTGTAGTAGTAGTAGTTGTAGCAGTGGTAGTGTAGTAGTAGTAGGCGGAGGAGGAGTAGTAGTAGTTGGAGTTGGTGTAGGAGTAATCGTAGTAGGAGTAGCAGTGGTAGTAGTAGTTGTAGTAGTAGCAGTAGTAGAAGTATTAGTAGTGGTAATTGTTGTAGTAGTAAAAGTAGCAGTAGTAGTTGTAGTAGTAGTTGTAGGAGAAATTGTATTAGCCATAGGTGTAGTAGGAGTATTAGTAGTAGTAGACGTAGTAGTAATGTAGCAGCAGTAGTAGTAGTAGCAGCAGCAGTAGTAGTAGGAGTACTAGTAGTAGTAGTAGTGGTGGTGGTGGTAGTAGTAGTAGTAGTAGTAGTAGTAGTAGCAATAGCGATAGTAGTAACAAAAGTGGCAATTGGAGTAGTAGTAGTTATAGTAATAGGAGGAGGAGTAGTAGTAGTAGCAGCTGTAGTAGTAGCAGAAGTAGCAATTGGAGCAGTAGCAGTGGTTGCAATTGAAGTAGTAGTAGCAGTAGTAACAGCAGTTGAAGTAGTAGTAGTAGTTGTTGTTGTAGTAGTAGTAGTAGAAGTTGTTGTAATTATAGTTGTAGTAGTACTATTAGTTGTTGTAGTAGTAAAAGTTGTAGCGGAAGTAATAGTTGTTGTAGTTGTTGTCGTAGTTATAGTGGTAGTCGTAGTTATATTGATAGTAGAAGTAGTAGTAGTAGTGGTGGCGGTAGAAGCAGAAGTAGTAGTGGTATTAGTGGTAGTAGAAGTAGTAGTAGTGGTAGTAGTAGTAGTAGTAGTAGTATTAGTAGTAATTGTTGTAGTAGTAGTAGGATTTTTGGAAGTAGTAGTAATAGTAGTAGTAGTAGTAGTAGGAGAAGTAGTGGTAGTAGAACTTGTAGGAGCAGCAGCAGTAGCTGTTGTAATTGTAGTAGTAGTAACAATACTAATAGTTGTAGTAGTGGCAGTAGTCATAGGAGTAGTTGTTGCAGTAGTAGTCGTAATATTAGTAGGAGTGTTTGGAGTAGTAGTTCTTGTGGTGGTTGGTACATGTACTACTATACCTACTACTACTACTGCTACTACCACAACTATTACAGCAACAACAACAACAACAACAACTACTACTACTTCTACTACTACTACTACTGCTTCTACGACTATTACTATTTCTACAACTACTACTACACCGCTACTGTTTCGCTACTACTACTACTACTACTTCTATGACTAATACTATTGCTGTTGTTGCTCTTCGGCTGCTGAACTGCCTATTGCTACTAGTACTACTGCTACTACTACTACTACAACAACAACAATAACTGCTACAACTACTTCTTCTACTTCCACTACTTCTACTAGTTCCTCTAGTACTTATACTACGGCTACAGCCAGTACTACTACTACTACTGCCGCTACTACTACTGTTACTACTATAACTTCCACTACTACTACTACTTCTAATACTACTGGTACTACTACTAATACTACAACTAGTAGTACTACTACTACTACGATTGCTGCTTCTACTACTACAACAACTACTACTAGTACTATACTATTGTTGCTACTAATTATACTACTATTGCTTTTGCTACTTCTACTGTTGCAACTATTACTACTACTAATATTACTCTCAGTGTTGTCGCTGCTACTACTACTACTACTCCTCCTCTTGCTGCTGGTGCTACAACAACTACTACTACTCCTCCTCCTACTACTGCTGCTAGTACTACTACTGCAACTACACTGCTACTAATTCTACTCTAACTACTACTACATCTGCTATAACTACCTCTGCAACTATTACTGGAACTACTACTACTACTTCCACTACAACTTTTGCCACTACTGCTACTACTGCTACTGCTACCGCAAATACAACAACTATGACTACTACTACGACAACTACTACTAATTCTGCTAATATTGCTACTACTACTACTACTACTACTATTACTACTACTATTATTATTGTTGTCGCTACTACTATTACTACTACAAATACGACTACTACTACAACTACAACTACAACTACTACAACTACTACGACTACTACTACTTCTCCAAAAATAACAACTACTACTACTTCTCGTACAGCTATGAGTGCTGCTACAACTACTTCTGGTACAACTACTACTATTGCTATTAGTACGACTACTACTACTAGAACTATTATTGCTAGTACTACTACTATTCTTGCTACTACTGCGGCTACTACTACTACTAGTACTACTGCCAC
>RXID01011448.1:0-33555 GCA_005019695.1 Trichopus zeylanicus subsp. travancoricus
TATAAACCCATTATTAAATTATTCTTTCTATTTTGTGGGTTATCTTTTAAGTGTACTAATAAGTCTTTGGTGGTAAGGAATTAAATGCTAGAAAATGCATTTTTAGCAGATGCTCTTACTAAGAAACTCGATACTATGATCTCAGTTACTCCTGTTATTCGATCATTGTCCAAGTAAAATTTTGTACTGTATCTTGGCATCCTGTTAGCAAGCCAATCTGGTCCAATTTATCATATTTGGATATTATTCATTGATTTAGTCCAATATGTAGAAATATTTCTCGTTACCAAAGTAGATCCTCAAAAAACCAGTGTTTGTTTCGAATAAGGTACACACTTCGACTTTTGAGTGCTAGAACTTTGGCTCATAAACATAAAAGTATAGCACCTGCTTTTTTGCAAAGATTAGGTTCGAGATTATTGGAAGAATTCTTTACAAAAGAAGAAGAAATTCTTTCTTTAATCTTACCAAAACCCCCTTTTCAATTACATACAGGACGGATTTGGTATTTTCAATTGCATACGGAACTCATCTTATGATGAAGAAATGGTGATCTTACTTTGTCAATTTTTGGCAATATTATTTTCAATTTTGCTCTCATCTAAGGCAAGAGGATTCATATAAACCAATTATTAATATTCCTTTCTATTTTCTGGGTTATCTATTTAAAGTGATACGACTATGTACTTTTTGGTGTAAGGAATTAATGCGAGAGAATGCATTGTTAATAATACTCGTACTAGAAACTCCGATACTATGATCTCAGTTATTCCTCTTATTCGATCATTGTCCAAGTGAAATTTTGTACTGTATCTGGGCATCCTGTTTGCAAGCCAATCTGGTCCGATCTATCATTATTTGGATATTATTCATTGATTTAGTCAGATATGTTGAAATATTTCTCGTTACCATAGTGGATCCTCAAAAAGCAGAGTCTGTATAGAATAAGGTATACACATTCACTTTTGTGTGCTAGAACTTTGTCTCGTAAACATAAAAGTAGAGCACGTGCTTTTTTGGAAAGATTAGTTTCGAGATTATTGGAAAAATTCTTTACAAAAGAAGAACAAATTCTTTCTTCAATCTCACCAAAATCCCCTTTTTAATTACATACAGGACGGATTTCGTAATTTCAATTGCATACGGAACTCATCTTCTGATGAAGAAATGGAGATCTTACTTTGACAATTTTTGGGAATATTATTTTCAATTTTGCTCTCAACAGCATAGGGTTCATATAAACCAATTATTATGCTATTCTTTCTATTTTCTGGGTTATCTTCTAAGCGTACTAATAATTCTTTTGTTGGTAAGGAATTAAATGCTAGAAAATGCATTTTTAATAGATGCTCTTACTAAGAAAATCGATACTATTATCTCAGTTATTCCACTTATTCGATCATTGTCCAAGTGAAATTTTGTACTGTATCTTGGCATCCTGTTAGCAAGCCAATCTGGTCCGATTTATCATATTTGGATATTATTCATCGATTTAGTCAGATATGTAGTAATTTTCCTCGTTACCATAGTGGATGCTCAAAAAAGCAGAGTTTGTATCGAATAAGGTATACACTTTGACTTTTGTGTGCTAGAACATTGGCTTGTAAACATAAAAGTACAGCACATGCTTTTTTGCAAAGATTTGGTTCGAGATTATTGGAAGAATTCTTTATAAAAGAAGAACAAATTCTTTCTTTAATCTTACCAAAACCCCCTTCTCAATTACGTACAGGACGGATTTGGTATTTTCAATTACATACGGAACTCATCTTATGATGCAGAAATGGAGATCTTACTTTGTCAATTTTTGGCAAGATTATTTTCAATTTTGCTCTCAACCGCATAGGGTTCATATAAACCAATTATTAAATTATTCTTTCTAGTTTGTGGGTTATCTTTTAAGTGTACTAATAAGTCTTTTTTTGGTAAGGAATTAAATGCTAGAAAATGCATTTTTAATAGATACTCTTACTAAGAAACTCGATACTATGATCTCAGTTATTCCTCTTATTCGATCATTGTCCAAGTGAAATTTTGTACTGTATCTGGGCATCCTGTTAGCAAGCCAATCTAGTCCGAGTTATCATATTTGGATATTAGTCATCGATTTAGTGGGATATGGAGAAATATTTCTCGTTACCGTAGTGGATCCTCAAAAAGTAGAGTTTGTTTCGAATAAGGTATACACTTTGACATTTGTGTGCTAGAACTTTGGCTCGTAAACATAAAAGAACAGCACCTGCTTTTTTGCAAAGATTTGGCTCGACGTTATTGGAAGAATTCTTGACAAAAGAAGAACAAATTCTTTCTTTAATCTTACCAAAACCCCTTTTTTAATTACATACAGGACAGATTTGTTTTTTTCAATTGCATACGGAACTCATCTTATCATGAAGAAATGGAGATCTTACTTTGTCAATTTTTGGCAATATTATTTTCAATTTTGCTCTCAACCGCATAGGATTCATATAAACCAATTGTTAAATTATTCTTTCTACTATGTGGGTTATCTTTTAAGTGTACTAATAAGTCTTTTGGTGGTAAGGAATTAAATGCTAGCAAATGCATTTTTAATAGATTCTCTTACTAAGAAATTGGATACTATGATCTCAGTTATTCCTCTTATTCGATCATTGTCCACGTGAAATTTTGTACTGTATCTGGGCATCCTGTTAGCCAGCCAATATGGTCCGATTTATCATATTTGGATATTTTTCGTCGATTTAGTCAGATATGTTGTAATATTTCTCCTTACCATAGTGGATCCTCAAAAATGCAGAGTTTGTATCGAATAAAGTATACACTTCGACTTTTGTGTGCTAGAACTTTGGCTCGTAAACATAAATGGACAGCACGCGCTTTTTTGCAAAGATTAGGTTCGAGATTATTGGAAGAATTCTTTACAAAAGAAGAACAAATTCTTTCTTTAATCTTACCAAAACCACCTTTTTAATTACATACAGGACGGATTAGGTATTTTCAATTGCATACGGAACTCATCTTATGATGAAGAAATGGAGATCTTACTTTGTCAATTTTTGGCAATATTATTTTCAATTTTGCTCTCATCCGCATAGGATTCATATAAACCAATTATTAAATTATTCTTTCTACTTTGTGGGTTATCTTTTAAGTGTACTAATAAGTCTTTTCGTGGTATGGAATTAAATGCTAGAAAATGCATTTTTAATAGATTCTCTTACTAAGAAATTGGATACTATGATCTAAGTGAAATTTTGTACTGTATCTTGGCATCCTGCTAGCAAGGCTATCTTGTCCGATTTATCATATTTGGATATTATTCATCGATTTAGTCAGATATGTAGTAATATTTTTCCGTGCCATAGTGGATCCTCCAAAATGCAGAGTTTGTATAGAATAAAGTATAAACTTCGACTTTTGTGTGCTAGAACCTTGGCTCGTAAACATGAAAGTACCGCACGTGCATTTTTGCAAGGATTAGGTTCGAGATTCTTGGAAGAATTCTTTACAAAAGAAGATCAAATTCTTTCTTTAATCTTACCAAAACCCCCTTTTCAATCACATACAGGACGGATTTGGTATTTTCAATTGCATACGGAACTCATCTTATGATGAAGAAATTGAGATCTTTCTTTATCAATTTTCGGCAATATTTTTTTCAATTTTGCTCTCAACCGCATAGGAATCATATAAACCAATTATGAATTAATTCTTTCTTGATTCTTTCGATTGTTCTGGTGATCTTTTAAGTGTACTAAGAAGTCTTTTGGTGGTAAGAATTAAAATGCTAGAAAATGCATTTTTAATAGTACTCTGACTAAGAAACTCGATACTATGATCGCTGATGCCTCTTATTCGATCATTATCCAATGGAAATTTTGTATGTAATCTGTATCTGGCATCTGTTAGCACCAATCTGGTCCGATTTATCATATTTGGATATTATTTCATCGATTTAAAAATCAGAGAATGAAGAAATATTTCTCGGTACCATAGTGAATCCTCAAAAGCAGAGTTTGGTAATCGAATAAGGGATACACTTTGACGTTTGTGCTAGAACTTTGGCCTCGTAATACGAGAAAAGGAAACAGCAACGTGTGTTTCTTGTCAAAGATGAGGTTGGGGAGATATTGGAAGAAGTCTTTACAAAGAAAACAAGTCTGTCTTCCATCCAACCAAATCACCGTCTTAATGAACAGACGCGGGATGTGGTCATTATGTCAAGGGCAGACGGCCGCATCTTAGGAGGAAGAATGGAGTCTTACTGTGACAATTTTTTGCAATAAGTATTTCCAATGGTTCTCTCAACCGGTAGGATTCATAGAAACCAATGATGAAGCTATTGCTTGCTATTTTCCTGGGTTGATTCTGCGAAGTGTACGAAGAAGTCTTAAAAATTGTTGGGTAAGGAATTAAATGCGAGAGAAAATGCAGGTTGAAAGAATGCGCTTACTATAAAAACAAATCGCTACTATATCTCAGTTATTCCCACGGTTCGAGCAGTGGCCAAGTAAATTTTGGGACTTTATTTCGGCATCCTATTAGGAAGCCAATCTGGTCCGATTTACCATATTTGGATATTATTCATCGATTTAGTCATATATGTAGAAATATTTCTCATTACCATAGTGGATCCTCAAAAAAGCAGAGTCTGTATCTAATAGAGTATACAGTTCGACATTTGTGCGCTAGAACTTTGGCTCGTAAACATAAAATTACAGCACGTGCTTTTTTGCAAAGATTAGGTTTGAAATTATTTGAATAATTCCTTACAAAAGAAGAATAAATTCTTTCCTTAATCTTACCAAAACCCCCTTTTCAATTACATACAGGACGGATTTGGTATTTTCAATTGCATACGGAACTCATCTTATGATGAAGAAATGGAGATCTTACTTTGTCAATTTTTGGCAATATTATATTCAATTTTGCTCTCAACCGCATAGGGTTCAAATAAACCAATTATTAAATTATTCTTTTTCTTTTCTGGGTTATCTTTTAAGTGTACTAATAAGTCTTTTGGTGGTAAGGAATTAAATGCTAGAAAATGCATTTTTGATAGATACTCTTACTAAGAAACTCGATACTATGATCTCAGTTATTCCTCTTATTCGATCATTGTCCAAGTGAAATTTTGTACTGTATCTGGGCATCCTGTTAGCAAGCCAATCTGGTCCGATTTATCATATTTGGATATTATTCATGGATTTAGTCAGATATGTAGAAATATCTCTCGTTACCATAATGGATCCTCAAAAAAGCAGAGTTTGTATCGAATAAGGTATACACTTGGACTTTTGTGTGCTAGAACCTTGGCTCGTAAACATAAAACTACAGCACGTGCTTTTTTGCAAAGATTAGGTTCGAGATTATTGGAAGAATTCTTTACAAAAGAAGAACAAATTCTTTCATTAATCTTGCCCAAACCCCCTTTTCAATTACATACAGGACGGAATTGGTATTTTCAATTGCATACGGAACTCATCTTATGATGAAGAAATGGAGATCTTACTTTGTCAATTTTTGGCAATATTATTTTCAATTTTGCTCTCAACCGCATAGGATTCATATAAACCAATTATTAAGTTATTCTTTCTATTTTCTGGGTTATCTTCTAAGTGTACTAATAAGCCTATTGTTGGTAAGGAATTAAATGCTTGAAAATGCATTTTTCATAGATACTCTTACTAAGAAAATCGATACTATTATCTCAGTTATTCCACTTATTCGACCATTGTCCGAGTGAAATTTTGTACTGTATTTGGGCATCCTATTAGGAAGCCAATCTGGTCCGATTTACCATATTTGGATATTATTCATCGATTTAGTCAGATATGTAGAATTATTTCCCATTACCATAGTGGATCCTCAAAAAAACAGAGTCTGTACCGAATAGAGTATACACTTCGACTTTTGGGTGCGTGAACTTTGGCTCGTAAACATAAAATTACAGCACGTGCTTTTTTGCAAAGATTAGGTTTGAAATTATTCGAAGAATTCTTTACAAAAGAAGAACAAATTCTTTCTTTAATCTTACCAAAACTGCATTTCCAATTACATACAGGATGGATTTGGTATTTTCAATTGCATAACAAACTCATCTTATGATGAAGAAATGGAGATCTTACTTTGTCAATTTTTGGCAATATTATTTTCAATTTTGGTCTCAACCGCATATGATTCATATAAATCAATTATTAAATTATTCTTTCTATTTTCTGGGTTATCTTTTAAGTGTACTAATAAGTCTTTCGGTGGTAAGGAATTAAATGCTAGAAAATGCATTTTTAATAGATACTCTTACTAAGAAATTCGATACTATGATCTCAGTTATTCCTCTTATTCGATCATTGTCCAAGTGAAATTTTGTACTGTATCTAGGAATCCTATTAGTGAGCCAATCTGGTCCGATTTATCATATTTGGATATTATTCATCGATTTAGTCAGATATGTAGAAATATTTCTCATTACCATAGTGGATCCTCAAAAAAGCAGAGTCTGTATCTAATAGAGTATACACTTCGACTTTTGTGTGCTAGAACTTTGGCTCGTAAACATAAAAGTGCAGCACGTGCTTTTTTGCAAAGATTAGGTTCGACATTATTCGAAGAACTCTTTACAAAAGAAGAACAAATTCTTTCTTTAATCTTACCAAAACCCCCTTTTCAATTACATATAGGACGGATTTGGTATTTTCAATTGCATACGGAACTCATCTTATGATGAAGAAATGGAGATCTTACTTTGTCAATTTTTGGCAATATTATTTTCAATTTTGCTCTCAATCGCATAGGATTCTTATAAACCAATTATTAAATCATTCTTTCTATTTTGTGGGTTATCTTTTCAGTGTACTAATAAGTCTTTGGTGGTAAGGAATTAAATGCTAGAAAATGCATTTTTAACAAATACTCTTACTTAGAAACTCGATACTATGATCTCAGTTATTCCTCTTATTCGATCATTGTCCAAGTGAAATTTCGTACTGTATCTTGGCATCCTGTTAGCAAGCCAATTTGATCCGATTTATTATTTTTGGATATTATTCATCGATTTAGTCCAATATGTAGAAATATTTCTCGTTACCATAGTAGATCCTCAAAAAAGCAGTGTTTGTATCGAATAAGGTACACACTTCGACTTTTGTGTGCTAGAACTTTGGCTCGTAAACATAAAAGTAGAGCACCTGCTTTTTTGCAAAGATTAGGTTCGAGATTATTGGAAGAATTCTTTACAAAAGAAGAAGAAATTCTTTCTTTAATCTTACCAAAACCCCCTTTTCAATTACATACAGGACGGATTTGGTATTTTCAATTGCATACGGAACTCATCTTATGATGAAGAAATGGTGATCTTACTTTGTCAATTTTTGGCAATATTATTTTCAATTTTGCTCTCCACCGCATAGGATTCATATAAACCAATTATTAAATTATTCTTTCTATTTTGTGGGTGATCTTTTAAGTGTACTAATAAGTCTTTTGGTGGTAAGGAATTAAATGCTAGAAAATGCAATTTTAATAGATAGTCTTACTAAGAAACTCGATACTATGATCTCAGTTATTCCTCTCATTCGATCATTGTCCAAGTGAAATTTTGTACTGTATCTTGGCATCCTGTTAGCAAGCCAATCTGGTCTGATTTATCATATTTGGATATTATTCATCGATTTAGTCAGATATGTAGTAATTTTCCTCGTTAGCATAGTGGATGCTCAAAAAAGCAGAGTTTGTATCGAATAAGGTATACACTTTGACTTTTGTGTGCTAGAACATTGGCTTGTAAACATAAAAGTACAGCAAATGCTTTTTTGCAAAGATTAGGTTCGAGACTATTGGAAGAATTCTTTATAAAAGAAGAACAAATTCTTTCTTCAATCTCACCAAAACGCCCTTTTCAATTACATACAGGACGGATTTGGTATTTTCAATTACATACGGAACTCATCTTCTGATGCAGAAATGGAGATCTTACTTTGTCAATTTTTGGCAAGATTATTTTCAATTTTGCTCTCAACCGCATAGGGTTCATATAAACCAATTATTAAATTATTCTTTCTAGTTTGTGGGTTATCTTTTAAGTGTACTAATAAGTCTTTTGTTGGTAAGGAATTAAATGCTAGAAAATGCATTTTTAATAGATACTCTTACTAAGAAACTCACTACTATGATCTCAGTTATTCCTCTTATTCGATCATTGTCCAAGTGAAATTTTGTACTGTATCTGGGCATCCTGTTAGCAAGCCAATCTGGTCCGATTTATCATATTTGGATATTAGTCATCGATTTAGTGGGATATGTAGAAATATTTCTCGTTACCGTAGTGGATCCTGAAAAAGCAGAGTTTGTATCGAATAAGGTATACACTTTGGCATTTGTGTGCTAGAACTTTGGCTCGTAAACAAAAAAGAACAGCACCTGCTTTTTTGCAAAGATTTGGTTCGACATTATTGGAAGAATTCTTGACAAAAGAAGAACAAATTCTTTCTTTAATCTTACCAAAACCCCTTTTTTAATTACATACAGGACAAATTTGGTTTTTTCAATTGCATACAGAACTCATCTTATAATGAAGAAATGGAGATCTTACTTTGTCAATTTTTGGCAATATTATTTTCAATTTTCCTCTCAACCGCATAGGATTCATATAAACCAATTATTAAATTATTCTTTCTACTTTGTGGGTTATCTTTTAAGTGTACTAATAAGTCTTTTGGTGGTAAGGAATTAAATGCTAGCAAATGCATTTTTAATAGATTCTCTTACTAAGAAATTGGATACTATGATCTCAGTTATTCCTCTTATTCGATCATTGTCCACGTGAAATTTTGTACTGTATCTGGGCATCCTGTTAGCCAGCCAATATGGTCCGATTTATCATATTTGGATATTTTTCGTCGATTTAGTCAGATATGTTGTAATATTTCTCCTTACCATAGTGGATCCTCAAAAATGCAGAGTTTGTATCGAATAAAGTATACACTTCGACTTTTGTGTGCTAGAACTTTGGCTCGTAAACATAAATGGACAGCACGCGCTTTTTTGCAAAGATTAGGTTCGAGATTATTGGAAGAATTCTTTACAAAAGAAGAACAAATTCTTTCTTTAATCTTACCAAAACCACCTTTTTAATTACATACAGGACGGATTAGGTATTTTCAATTGCATACGGAACTCATCTTATGATGAAGAAATGGAGATCTTACTTTGTCAATTTTTGGCAATATTATTTTCAACAAATTTTGCTCCAAACCGCTAGGATCATGGAAACCAAGGATTAAAATTAATTCTTTCTATGTTTCTTGGGTTATCTGTCGAAAGGGTACGAATAAGTCTTTTTGTTGTGAAGGAATTAAAGTAGAAAATGCATTTTGAATACGAACTCTTACGTAAGACAACTCGCTCCGCTTATCTCAGTTATTCCCAATTATTTCGATCATTGTCCAGTGAATTTTGTACTGTATCTGGGCATCCGGTGAGAAGCCAATCTGCTTTGGATTTACCATATTTGGATATTATTCATCGATTTAGTCAGATATGTAGAAATATATCTCATTACCATAGTGGATCCTCAAAAAAGCAGAGTCTGTATCGAATAGAGTATACACTTCGACTTTTGTGTGCCAGAACTTTGGCTCGTAAACATAAAAGTGCAGCACGTGCTTTTTTGCAAAGATTAGGTTCGACATTATTCGAAGAACTCTTTACAAAAGAAGAACAAATTCTTTCTTTAACCTTACCAAAACCCCCTTTTCAATTACATATAGGACGGATTTGGTATTTTCAATTGCATACGGAACTCATCTTATGATGAAGAAATGGAGATCTTACTTTGTCAATTTTTGGCAATATTATTTTCAATTTTGCTCTCAACCGCATACGATTCATATCAACCAATTATTAAATTATTCTTTCTATTTTGTGGGTTATCTTTTAAGTGTACTAATAAGTCTTTTGTTGGTAAGGAATTAAATGCTAGAAAATGCATTTTTAATAGATACTCTTACTAAGAAACCCGATACTATTATCTCAGTTATTCCACTTATTCGATCATTGTCCAAGTGAAATTTTGTACTGTATCTAGGCATCCTATTAGAAAGCCAATCTGGTCCGATTTACCATATTTGGATATTATTCATCGATTTAGTCAGATATGTAGAAATATTTCTCATTACCATAGTGGATACTCAAAAAAGCAGAGTCTGTATCGAATAGAGTATACACTTCGACTTATGTGTGCTAGAACTTTGGCTCGTAAACATAAAAGTGCAGCACGTGCTTTTTTGCAAAGATTAGGTTCGACATTATTCGAAGAACTCTTTACAAAAGAAGAACAAATTCTTTCTTTCAACTTACCAGAACCCCCTTTTCAATTACATACAGGACGGATTTGGTATTTTCAGTTGCATACGGAACTCATCTTATGATGAAGAAATGGAGATCTTACTTTGTCAATTTTTGGCAATATTATTTTCAATTTTGCTCTCATCCGCATAGGATTCATAGAAACCAATTATTAAATTATTCTTTCTACTTTGTGGGTTATCTTTTAAGTGTACTAATAAGTCTTTTCGTGGTATGGAATTAAATGCTAGAAAATGCATTTTTAATAGATTCTCTTACTATGAAATTGGATACTATGATCTAAGTTATTCCTCTTATTCGATCATTGTCCAAGTGAAATTTTGTACTGTATCTAGGCATCCTGCTAGCAAGGCAATCTGGTCCGATTTATCATATTTGGATATTATTCATCGATTTAGTCAGATATGTAGTAATATTTTTACTTGCCATAGTGGATCCTCCAAAATGCAGAGTTTGTATAGAATAATGTATACACTTCGACTTTTGTGTGCTAGAACCTTGGCTCGTAAACATGAAAGTACCGCACGTGCTTTTTTGCAAAGATTAGGTTCGAGATTATTGGAAGAATTCTTTACAGAAGAAGAACAAATTCTTTCTTTAATCTTACCAAAACCCCCTTTTCAATTACATACAGGACGGATTTGGTATTTTCAATTGCATACGGAACTCATCTTATGATGAAGAAATGGAGATCTTACTTTGTCAATTTTTGGTAAAATTATTTTCAATTTTTCTCTCAACCGCATAGGATTCATATAAACCAATTATTAAATTTTTCATTCTATTTTCTGGGTTATCTTTTACGTGTACTAATAAGTCTTTTGGTGGAAAGGAATTAAATGCTAGAAAATGCATTTTTAATAGATACTCTTACTAAGAAACTCGATACTATGATCTCAGTTATTCCTCTTATTCGATCATTGTCCAAGTGAAATTTTTTACTGTATCTGGGCATCCTGTTAGCAAGCCAATCTGGTCTGATTTATCGTATTTCGATATTATTCATCGATTTAGTCAGATATGTAGAAATATTTCTCGTTACCATAGTGGATCCTCAAAATAGCAGAGTTTGTATCGAATAAGGTATACACTTCGACTTTTGCGTGCCAGAACTTTGGCTTGTAAACATAAATGTACAGCACGTGCTTTTTTGCAAAGATTAGGTTCGAGATTATTGGAAGAATTCTTTACAAACGAAGAACAAGTTCTTTCTTTAATCTTACCAAAACCACCTTTTTCATTACATACAGGGCTGATTTGGTATTTTCTATTGCATACGAAACTCATCTTATGATGAAGAAATGGAGATCTTACTTTGTCAATTTTTGGCAATATTATTTTCAATTTTGCTCTCAACCGCATAGGATTCATATAAACCAATTATTAAATTATTCTTTCTATTTTCTGGGTTATCTTCTAAGTGTACAAATAATTCTTTTGTTGGTAAGGAATTAAAAGCTAGAAAATGCATTTTTAACGGATGCTCTTACTAAGAAACTCGATACAATGATCTCAGTTACTCCTGTTGTTCGATCATTGTCCAAGTGAAATTTTGGACTTTATCTTGGCATCCTGTTAGCAAGCCAATCTGGTCCGATTTATCATATTTGGATATTATTCATCGATTTAGTCAGATATGTAGAAATATTTCTCGTTACCTTAGTGGATCCTCAAAAAGCAGAGTTTGTATAGAATAAGGTATACACTTTGACTTTTGTGTGCTAGAACTTTGGCTCGTAAACATAAAACTACAGCACGTGCTTTTTTGGAAAGATTAGTTTCGAGATTATTGGAAGAATTCTTTACAAAAGAAGAACAAATTCTTTCTTCAATCTCACCAAAATCCCCTTTTTAATTACATATAGGACGGATTTGGTATTTTCAATTGCATACGGAACTCATCTTATGATGAAGAAATAGAGATCTTACTTTGTCAATTTTTGGCAATATTATTTTCAATTTTGCTCTCAATCGCATAGGATTCATATAAACAAATTATTAAATTATTCTTTCTATTTTGTGGGTTATCTTTTAAGTGTAGTAATAAGTCTTTGGTGGTAAGGAATTAAATGCTAGAAAATGCATTTTTACCAGATGCTCATACTAAGAAACTCGATACTATGATCTCAGTTACTCCTCTTATTCGATCATTGTCCAAGTGAAATTTTGTACTGTATCTTGGCATCCTGTTAGCAAGCCAATATGGTCCGATTTATCATATTTGGATATTATTCATCGATTTAGTCCAATATGTAGAAATATTTCTCGTTACCATAGTAGATCCTCAAAAAACCCGTGTTTGTATCGAATAAGGTACACACTTCGACTTTTGAGTGCTAGAACTTTGGCTCGTAAACATAAATGGACAGCACGTGCTTTTTTGCAAAGATTAGGTTCGAGATTATTGGAAGAATTCTTTACAAAAGAAGAAGAAATTCTTTCTTTAATCTTACCAAAACCCCCTTTTTAATTACATACAGGACGGATTTGGTATTTTCAATTGCATACGGAACTCATCTTATGATGAAGAAATGGAGATCTTACTTTGTCAATTTTTGGCAATATTATTTTCAATTTTTGCTCTCAACCGCATAGGATTAATATGAACCAATTATTAAATTATTCTTTCTATTTTCTGGGTTATCTTTTAGGTGTACTAATAAGTCTTTTGGTAGTAAGGAATTGAATGATAGAAAATGCATTTTTAATAGATACTCTTACTAAGAAACTCGATACTATGATCTCAGTTATTCCTCTTATTCGATCATTGTCCAAGTGAAATATTGTACTGTATCTGGGCATTCTGTTAGCAAGCCAATCTGGTCCGATTTATCATATTTGGATATTATTCATCGATTTAGTCAGATATGTAAAAATATTTCTCGTTACCATAGTGGATCCTCAAAAAGCAAAGTTTGTATCGAATAAGGCATACACTTTGACTTTTGTGTGCTAGAACTTTGGCTCGTAAACATAAAAGTACAGCACGTGCTTTTTTGCAAAGATTAGTTTCGAGATTATTGGAAGAATTTTTACAAAAGAAGAACAAATTCTTTCTTCAATCTCACCAAAATCCCCTTTTTAATTACATACAGGACGGATTTGGTATTTTCAATTGCATACGGAACTCATCTTATGATGAAGAAATGGAGATCTTACTTTGACAATTTTTGGCAATATTATTTTCAATTTTGCTCTCAACCGCATAGGGTTCATATAAACCAATTATTAAGCTATTCTTTCTATTTTCTGGGTTATCTTCTTAGTGTACTAATAATTCTTTTGTTGGTAAGGAATTAAATGCTAGAAAATGCATTTTTAATAGATGCTCTTACTAAGAAAATCGATACTATTATCTCAGTTATTCCACTTATTCGATCATTGTCCAAGTGAAATTTTGTACTGTATTTGGGCATCCTATTAGGAAGCCAATCTGGTTCGATTTACCATATTTGGATATTATTCATCGATTTAGTCAGATATGTAGAAATATTTCTCATTACCATAGTGGATCCTCAAAAAAGCAGAGTCTGTATCGAATAGAGTATACACTTCGACATTTGTGCGCTAGAACTTTGGCTCGTAAACATAAAATTACAGCACGTGCTTTTTGGCAAAGATTAGGTTTGAAATTATTGGAAGAAAATCTTTACAAACGAAAGAACGAAGGAAAACAAAATTCTTTTTCCTTTAATCTACCAAACTGCCTTTTAATTACATATAGGTCGGATGTGGTATTTTCAATTGCATACGGAAGTCATCTTATGATGAAGAAATGGAGATCTTACTTTGTCAATTTTTGGCAATATTATTTTCAATTTTGCTCTCAATCGCATAGGATTCGTATAAACCAATTATTAAATTATTCTTTCTATTTTGTGGGTTATCTTTTAAGTGTACTAATAAGTCTTTGGTGGTAAGGAATTAAATGCTAGAAAATGCATTTTTAGCAGATGCTCTTACTAAGAAACTCGATACTATGATCTCAGTTACTCCTGTTATTCGATCATTGTCCAAGTGAAATTTTGTACTGTATCTTGGCATCCTGTTAACAAGCCAATCTGGTCCGATTTATCATATTTGGATATTATTCATCGATTTAGTCCAATATGTAGAAATTTTTCTCGTTACCATAGTAGATCCTCAAAAAACCAGTGTTTGTATCGAATAAGGTACACACTTCGACTTTTGAGTGCTAGAACTTTGGCTCGTAAACATAAAAGTATAGCACCTGCTTTTTTGCAAAGATTAGGTTCGAGATTATTGGAAGAATTCTTTACAAAAGAAGAAGAAATTCTTTCTTTAATCTTACCAAAACCCCCTTTTCAATTACATACAGGACGGATTTGGTATTTTCAATTGCATACGGAACTCATCTTATGATGAAGAAATGGAGATCTTACTTTGTCAATTTTTGGCAATATTATTTTCAATTTTGCTCTCAACCGCATAGGATTCATATAAACCAATTATTAAATTATTCTTTCTATTTTCTGGGTTATCTTTTAAGTGTACTAATAAGTCTTTTGGTGGTAAGAAATTAAATGCTAGAAAATGCATTTTTAATAGATACTCTTACTAAGAAACTCAATACTATGATCTCAGTTATTCCTCTTATTCGATCATTCTCCAAGTGAAATTTTGTACTGTATCTGGGCATCCTGTTAGCAAGCCAATCTGGTCCGATTTTTCATATTTGGATATTATTCATCGATTTAATCAGATATGTAGAAATATTTCTCGTTACCATAGTGGATCCTCAAAAAGCAGAGTTTGTATCGAATAAGGTATACACTTTGACTTTTGTGTGCTAGAACTTTGGCTCGTAAACATAAAAGTACAGCACGTGCTTTTTTGGAAAGATTAGTTTCGAGATTATTGGAAGAATTCTTTACAAAAGAAGAACAAATTCTTTCTTCAATCTCAGCAAAATCCCCTTTTTAATTACATATAGGACGGAATTGGTATTTTCAATTGCATACGGAACTCATCTTATGATGAAGAAATAGAGATCTTACTTTGTCAATTTTTGGCAATATTATTTTCAATTTTGCTCTCAATCGCATAGGATTCATATAAACCAATTATTAAATTATTCTTTCTATTTTGTGGGTTATCTTTTAAGTGTACTAATAAGTCTTTGGTGGTAAGGAATTAAATGCTAGAAAATGCATTTTTAGCAGATGCTCTTACTAAGAAACTCGATACTATGATCTCAGTTACTCCTGTTATTCGATCATTGTCCAAGTAAAATTTTGTACTGTATCTTGGCATCCTGTTAGCAAGCCAATCTGGTCCAATTTATCATATTTGGATATTATTCATTGATTTAGTCCAATATGTAGAAATATTTCTCGTTACCAAAGTAGATCCTCAAAAAACCAGTGTTTGTTTCGAATAAGGTACACACTTCGACTTTTGAGTGCTAGAACTTTGGCTCATAAACATAAAAGTATAGCACCTGCTTTTTTGCAAAGATTAGGTTTCAGATTATTGGAAGAATTCTTTACAAAAGAAGACGAAATTCTTTCTTTAATCTTACCAAACCCCCTGTCAATTACATACAGGATGGATTTGGTATTTTCAATTGCATACGGACTCATCTTATGATGAAGAAATGGAGATCTTACTTTGTCAATTTTTGGCAATATTATTTTCAATTTTCTCTCAACCGCATAGGATTCATATAAACCAATTATTAAATTATTCTTTCTATTTTCTGGGTTATCTTTTAAGTGTACTAATATGTCTTTTGGTGGTAAGGAATTAAATGCTAGAGAATGCATTTTTAATAAATACTCTTACTAAGAAACTCGATACTATGATCTCAGTTATTCCTCTTATTCGATCATTGTCCAAGTGAAATTTTGTACTGTATCTGGGCATCCTGTTTGCAAGCCAATCTGGTCCGATCTATCATTATTTGGATATTATTCATTGATTTAGTCAGATATGTTGAAATATTTCTCGTTACCATAGTGGATCCTCAAAAAGCAGAGTCTGTATAGAATAAGGTATACACATTCACTTTTGTGTGCTAGAACTTTGTCTCGTAAACATAAAAGTAGAGCACGTGCTTTTTTGGAAAGATTAGTTTCGAGATTATTGGAAAAATTCTTTACAAAAGAAGAACAAATTCTTTCTTCAATCTCACCAAAATCCCCTTTTTAATTACATACAGGACGGATTTCGTAATTTCAATTGCATACGGAACTCATCTTCTGATGAAGAAATGGAGATCTTACTTTGACAATTTTTGGGAATATTATTTTCAATTTTGCTCTCAACAGCATAGGGTTCATATAAACCAATTATTATGCTATTCTTTCTATTTTCTGGGTTATCTTCTAAGCGTACTAATAATTCTTTTGTTGGTAAGGAATTAAATGCTAGAAAATGCATTTTTAATAGATGCTCTTACTAAGAAAATCGATACTATTATCTCAGTTATTCCACTTATTCGATCATTGTCCAAGTGAAATTTTGTACTGTATCTTGGCATCCTGTTAGCAAGCCAATCTGGTCCGATTTATCATATTTGGATATTATTCATCGATTTAGTCAGATATGTAGTAATTTTCCTCGTTACCATAGTGGATGCTCAAAAAAGCAGAGTTTGTATCGAATAAGGTATACACTTTGACTTTTGTGTGCTAGAACATTGGCTTGTAAACATAAAAGTACAGCACATGCTTTTTTGCAAAGATTTGGTTCGAGATTATTGGAAGAATTCTTTATAAAAGAAGAACAAATTCTTTCTTTAATCTTACCAAAACCCCCTTCTCAATTACGTACAGGACGGATTTGGTATTTTCAATTACATACGGAACTCATCTTATGATGCAGAAATGGAGATCTTACTTTGTCAATTTTTGGCAAGATTATTTTCAATTTTGCTCTCAACCGCATAGGGTTCATATAAACCAATTATTAAATTATTCTTTCTAGTTTGTGGGTTATCTTTTAAGTGTACTAATAAGTCTTTTTTTGGTAAGGAATTAAATGCTAGAAAATGCATTTTTAATAGATACTCTTACTAAGAAACTCGATACTATGATCTCAGTTATTCCTCTTATTCGATCATTGTCCAAGTGAAATTTTGTACTGTATCTGGGCATCCTGTTAGCAAGCCAATCTAGTCCGAGTTATCATATTTGGATATTAGTCATCGATTTAGTGGGATATGGAGAAATATTTCTCGTTACCGTAGTGGATCCTCAAAAAGTAGAGTTTGTTTCGAATAAGGTATACACTTTGACATTTGTGTGCTAGAACTTTGGCTCGTAAACATAAAAGAACAGCACCTGCTTTTTTGCAAAGATTTGGCTCGACGTTATTGGAAGAATTCTTGACAAAAGAAGAACAAATTCTTTCTTTAATCTTACCAAAACCCCTTTTTTAATTACATACAGGACAGATTTGTTTTTTTCAATTGCATACGGAACTCATCTTATCATGAAGAAATGGAGATCTTACTTTGTCAATTTTTGGCAATATTATTTTCAATTTTGCTCTCAACCGCATAGGATTCATATAAACCAATTGTTAAATTATTCTTTCTACTATGTGGGTTATCTTTTAAGTGTACTAATAAGTCTTTTGGTGGTAAGGAATTAAATGCTAGCAAATGCATTTTTAATAGATTCTCTTACTAAGAAATTGGATACTATGATCTCAGTTATTCCTCTTATTCGATCATTGTCCACGTGAAATTTTGTACTGTATCTGGGCATCCTGTTAGCCAGCCAATATGGTCCGATTTATCATATTTGGATATTTTTCGTCGATTTAGTCAGATATGTTGTAATATTTCTCCTTACCATAGTGGATCCTCAAAAATGCAGAGTTTGTATCGAATAAAGTATACACTTCGACTTTTGTGTGCTAGAACTTTGGCTCGTAAACATAAATGGACAGCACGCGCTTTTTTGCAAAGATTAGGTTCGAGATTATTGGAAGAATTCTTTACAAAAGAAGAACAAATTCTTTCTTTAATCTTACCAAAACCACCTTTTTAATTACATACAGGACGGATTAGGTATTTTCAATTGCATACGGAACTCATCTTATGATGAAGAAATGGAGATCTTACTTTGTCAATTTTTGGCAATATTATTTTCAATTTTGCTCTCATCCGCATAGGATTCATATAAACCAATTATTAAATTATTCTTTCTACTTTGTGGGTTATCTTTTAAGTGTACTAATAAGTCTTTTCGTGGTATGGAATTAAATGCTAGAAAATGCATTTTTAATAGATTCTCTTACTAAGAAATTGGATACTATGATCTAAGTGAAATTTTGTACTGTATCTTGGCATCCTGCTAGCAAGGCTATCTTGTCCGATTTATCATATTTGGATATTATTCATCGATTTAGTCAGATATGTAGTAATATTTTTCCGTGCCATAGTGGATCCTCCAAAATGCAGAGTTTGTATAGAATAAAGTATAAACTTCGACTTTTGTGTGCTAGAACCTTGGCTCGTAAACATGAAAGTACCGCACGTGCATTTTTGCAAGGATTAGGTTCGAGATTCTTGGAAGAATTCTTTACAAAAGAAGATCAAATTCTTTCTTTAATCTTACCAAAACCCCCTTTTCAATCACATACAGGACGGATTTGGTATTTTCAATTGCATACGGAACTCATCTTATGATGAAGAAATTGAGATCTTTCTTTATCAATTTTCGGCAATATTTTTTTCAATTTTGCTCTCAACCGCATAGGAATCATATAAACCAATTATTAAATTATTTTTTGTATTTTTTGGGTTATCTTTTAAGGTACTAATAGAGTCTTTTTGGTGGTAAGGAAGAAATGCTAAAATGCAGTTAATAGATACTCCTACTAAGAAACTCGATACGATGATCTCAGTATAGGCCTCTATTCGAATCATTAATCCACGTGAAATTTTGTACTGTATCGGGGCCAATCCTGTTAGCAAGGCAATCTGGTTCGATTTATCATATTTGGATATTATTTATCGAATTAGTCAGATATGTAGAAATATTTCTCGTTACCATAGTGGATCCTCAAAAAGCAGAATTTGTATCGAATAAGGTATACACTTTGACTTTTGTGTGCTAGAACTTTGGCTCGTAAACATAAAAGTACAGCACGTGCTTTTTTGCAAAGATTAGGTTCGAGATTAATGGAAGAATTCTTTACAAAAGAAGCACAAGTTCTTTCTTCAATCGAACCAAAACCCCCTCTTTAATTACATACAGGACGGATTTGGTATTTTCAATTGCATACGGAACTCATCTTATGATGAAGAAATGGGGATCTGACTTTGTCAATTTTTGGCAATATTATTTTCAATTTTGCCCTTGACCGCATAGGATTGATATAAACCAATTATTAAGTTATTCTTTCTATTTTCTGGGTTATCTTCTAAGTGTGCTAATAAGTCTTTTGTTGGTAAGGAATTAAATGCTAGAAAATGCATTTTTAATAGATACTCTGACAAGAAAATCGATACTATATATCAGTTATTCCCGTATTCGATCATTGGTCCAATGAAATTTGTACTTTTATTTCGGCATCCTATTAGGAAAGCCAATCTGGTCGATTTACCAATTTTGGATATTAAGGCATCGATTTAGTCATATATGTAGAAATATTTCTCATTACCATAGTGGATCCTCAAAAAAGCAGAGTCTGTATCTAATAGAGTATACAGTTCGACATTTGTGCGCTAGAACTTTGGCTCGTAAACATAAAATTACAGCACGTGCTGTTTTGCAAAGATTAGGTTTGAAATTATTTGAATAATTCCTTACAAAAGAAGAATAAATTCTTTCCTTAATCTTACCAAAACCCCCTTTTCAATTACATACAGGACGGATTTGGTATTTTCAATTGCATACGGAACTCATCTTATGATGAAGAAATGGAGATATTACTTTGTCAATTTTTGGCAATATTATTTTCAGTTTTGCTCTCAACCGCATAGGATTGAAATAAACCAATTATTAAATTATTCTTTCTATTTTCTGGGTTATCTTTTAAGTGTACTAATAAGTCTTTTGGTGGTAAGGAATTAAATGCTAGAAAATGCATTTTTGATAGATACTCTTACTAAGAAACTCGATACTATGATCTCAGTTATTCCTCTTATTCGATCATTGTCCAAGTGAAATTTTGTACTGTATCTGGGCATCCTGTTAGCAAGCCAATCTGGTCCGATTTATCATATTTGGATATTATTCATCGATTTAGTCAGATATGTTGAAATATTCCTCGTTACTATAGTGGATCCTCAAAAAGCAGAGTTTGTATCGAATAAGGTATACAATTTGACTTTTGTGTGCTAGAACTTTGGCTCGTAAACATAAAAGTACAGCACGTGCTTTTTTGCAAAGATTAGTTTCGAGATTATTGGAAGAATCCTTTACAAAAGAAGAAGAAATTCTTTCTTCAATCTCACCAAAATCCCCTTTTTAAGTACATACAGGACGGTTTTGGTATTTTCAATTGCATACGGAACTCATCTTATGATGAAGAAATGGAGATCTTACTTTGACAATTTTTGGCAATATTATTTTCAATTTTGCTCTCAACCGCATAGGATTCATATAAACCAATTATTAAGCTATTCTTTCTATTTTCTGGGTTATCTTCTAAGTGTACTAATAATTCTTTGGTTGGTAAGGAATTAAATGCTAGAAAATGCATTTTTAATAGATGCTCTTACTAAGAAAATCGATACTATTATCTCAGTTATTCCACTTATTCGATCATTGTCCAAGTGAAATTTTGTACTGTATTTGGGCATCCTATTAGGAAGCCAATCTGGTTCGATTTACCATATTTGGATATTATTCATCGATTTAGTCAGATATGTAGAAATATTTCTCATTACCATAGTGGATCCTCAAAAAAGCAGAGTCTGTATCGAATAGAGTATACACTTCGACATTTGTGCGCTAGAACTTTGGCTCGTAAACATAAAATTACAGCACGTGCTTTTTTGTAAAGATTAGGTTTGAAATTATTGGAAGAATTTTTTACAATAGAAGAACAAATTCTTTCTTTAATCTTACCAAAACCCCCATTTTAATTACATATAGGATGGATTTGGTATTTTCAATTGCATACGGAACTCATCTTATGATGAAGAAATGGAGATCTTACTTTGTCAATTTTTGGCAATATTACTTTCAATTTTGCCCTCAACCGCATAGGATTCATATAAATCAATTATTAAATTATTCTTTATCTTTTCTGGGTTATCTTTTAAGTGTACTAATAAGTCTATTGGCGGTAAGGAATTAAATGCTAGAAAATGCATTTTTAATAGATACTCTTACTAAGAAATTGGATACTATGATCTCAGTTATTCCTCTTATTCTATCATTGTCCAAGTGAAATTTTGTACTGTATCTGGGCATCCTGTTAGCAAGCCAATCTGGTCCGATTTGTCATATTTGGATATTATTCATCGATTTAGTCAGATATGTAGAAATATTTCTCATTACCATAGTGGATCCTCAAAAAAGCAGAGTCTGTATCGAATAGAGTATACACTTTGACTTTTGTGTGCTAGACCTTTGGCTCGTAAACATAAAAGTGCAAAACGTGCTTTTTTGCAAAGATTAGGTTCGACATTATTCGAAGAACTCTTTACAAAAGAAGAACAAATTCTTTCTTTAATCTTACCAAAACCCCCTTTTCAATTTCATATAGGACGGATTTGGTATTTTCAATTGCATACGGAACTCATCTTATGATGAAGAAATCGAGATCTTACTTTGTCAATTTTTGGCAATATTATTTTCAATTTTGCTCTCAATCGCATAGGATTCTTATAAACCAATTATTAAATCATTCTTTCTATTTTGTGGGTTATCTTTTCAGTGTACTAATAAGTCTTTGGTGGAAAGGAATTAAATGCTAGAAAATGCATTTTTAACAAATACTCTTACTAAGAAACTCGATACTATGATCTCAGTTATTCCTCTTATTCGATCATTGTCCAAGTGAAATTTTGTACTGTATCTTGGCATCCTGTTAGCAAGCCAATTTGATCCGATTTATTATTTTTGGATATTATTCATCGATTTAGTCCAATATGTAGAAATATTTCTCGTTACCATAGTAGATCCTCAAAAAAGCAGTGTTTGTATCGAATAAGGTACACACTTCGACTTTTGAGTGCAAGAACTTTGGCTCGTAAACATAAAAGTATAGCACCTGCTTTTTTGCAAAGATTAGGTTCGAGATTATTGGAAGAATTCTTTACAAAAGAAGAAGAAATTCTTTCTTTAATCTTACCAAAACCACCTTTTTAATTACATACAGGACGGATTAGGTATTTTCAATTGCATACGGAACTCATCTTATGATGAAGAAATGGAGATCTTACTTTGTCAATTTTTGGCAATATTATTTTCAATTTTGCTCTCAACCGCATAGGATTCATATAAACCAATGATTAAATTATTCTTTCTATTTTCTGGGTTATCTTTTAAGTGTACTAATAAGTCTTTTGGTGGAAAGGAATTAAATGCTAGAAAATGAATTTTTAATAGATACTCTTACTAAGAAACTCGATACTATGATCTCAGTTATTCCTCTTATTCGATCATTGTCCAAGTGAAATTTTTTACTGTATCTGGGCATCCTGTTAGCAAGCCAATCTGCTCTGATTTATCATATTTCGATATTATTCATCGATTTAGTCAGATATGTAGGAATATTTCTCGTTACCATAGTGGATCCTCAAAAAAGGACAGTTTGTATCGAATAAGGTATACATTTCGACTTTTGTGAGCTAGAACTTTGGCTCGTAAACATAAAAGTACTGCACGTGCTTTTTTGCAAAGATTAGGTTCGAGAGTATTGGAAGAATTGTTTACAAAAGAAGAACAAATTCTTTCATTAATGTTACCAAAACCCCCTTTTCAATTACGTACAGGATGGATTCGGTATTTTCAATTGCATACGGAAATGGAGATCTTACTCTGTCAATTTTTGGCAATATTATTTTCCATTTTGCTCTGAACCGCATAGGATTCATATAAACCAATTATTAAATTATTCTTTCTATTTTCTGGGTTATCTTTTACGTGTAATAATAAGTCTTTTGGTGGAAAGGAATTAAATGCTAGAAAATGCATTTTTAATAGATACACTTACTAAGAAACTCGACACTATGATCTCAGTTATTCCTCTGATTCGATCATTGTCCAAGTGACATTTTGTACTGTATCTGGGCATCCTGTTAGCAAGCCAATATGGTCCGATTTATCATATTTGGATATTATTCATCGATTTAGTCAGATATGTAGAAATATTTCTTGTTACCATTATGGATCCTCAAAAAAGCAGAGTTTGTATCGAATAGGGTATGCACTTCGACTTTTGTTTGTTAGAACTTTGGTGCGTAAACATAAAAGTACAGCACGTGCTTTTTTGCAAAGATTAGGTTCGAGATTATTGGAAGAATTCTTTACAAAAGAAGAACTAATTCTTTCATTAATCTTACCAAAACCCCCTTTTCAATTACGTACAGGACGGATTTGGTATTTTCAATTGCATACGGAACTCATCTTATGATGAAGAAATGGAGATCTTACTTTGTCAATTTTTGGCAATATTATTTTCAATTTTGCTCTCAATAGCATAGGATTGATACAAACCAATTATTAAATTATTCTTACGATTTTCTGGGTTATCTTTTATGTGTAGTAATAAGTCTTTTGGTGGTAAGGAATTAAATGCCAGAAAATGCATTTTTAGTAGATACTCCTGCTAAGAAACTCGATACTATGATCTCAGTTATTCATCTTATTCGATCATTGTCCAAGTGAAATTTTGTACTGTATCTGGGAATCCTATTAGTAGGCCAATCTGGTCTGATTTATCATATTTGGATATTATTCATCGATTTAGTCAGATATGTAGAAATATTTCTCATTACCATAGTGGATCCTCAAAAAAGCAGAATTTGTATCGAATATGGTATACACTATGACTTTTGTGTGCTAGAACCTTGGCTCGTAAACGTAAAAGTACTGCACGTGCTTTTTTGCAATGATTAGGTTCGAGATTATTGGAAGAATTCTTTACAAAAGAAGAACAAATCCTTTCTTTAATCTTACCAAAACCACCTTTCAATTACATACGGGACGGATTTGGTATTTTCAATTGCATACGGAAGTCATCTTATGATGAAGAAATGGAGATCTTACTTTGTCAATATTTGGCAGTATTATTTTCAATTTTGCTCTCAACCGCAGTGGATTCATATAAACCAATTATTAAATTATTCTTTCCATTTTCTGGGTTATCTTTTAAGTGTCCTAATAAGTCTTTTGGTGGTAAGGAATTAAATGCCCGAAAATGCATTTTTAGTAGATACCCCTGCTAAGAAACTCGATACTATGATCTCAGTTGTTCGTCTTATTCGATCATTGTCCAAGTGAAATTTTGTACTGTATCTGGGAATCCTATTAGTAGGCCAATCTGGTCCGATTTATCATATTTGGATATTATTCATCGATTTAGTCAGATATGTAGAAATATTTCTCATTACCATAGTGGATCCTCAAAAAAGCAGAATTTGTATCGAATATGGTATACACTATGACTTTTGTGTGCTATAACTTTGGCTCGTAAAGATAAAAGTACAGCACGTGCTTTTGTGCAAAGATTAGGTTCGAGATTATTGGAAGAATTCTTTACAAAAGAAGAAAAAAATTTTTCTTTAATCTTACCAAAACCCCCTTTCCAATTACATAGAGGACGGATTTGGTATTTTCAGTTGCATACGAAACTCATCTTATGATGAAGAAATGGAGATCTTACTTTGTCAATTTTTGGCAATATAATTTTCAATTTTGCTCTCAACCGCATAGGATTCATATAAACCAATTATTAAATTATTCTTTCTATTTTCTGGGTTATCTTTTAAGTGTGCTAATAAGTCTTTTGGTGGTAAGGAATTAAATGCCAGAAAATGCATTTTTAGTAGATACTCATATTAAGAAACTCGATACTATGATCTCAGTTATTCCTCTTATTCGATCATTGTCCAAGTGAAATTTTGTACTGTATCTGGGAATCCTATTAGTAAGCCAATCTGGTCGGATTTATGATTTTTGGATATTATTCATCGATTTAGTCTGATATGTAGAAATATTTCTCATTACCGTAGTGGATTCTCAAAAAAGCAGTGTTTGTATCGAATAAGGTATACACTTCGACCTTTGTCTTCTAGAACGTTGGCTCGTAAACATAAAAGTACAGCACGTGCTTTTTTACAAAGATTAGGTTCGATATTTTTGAAGAATTCTATACAAAAGACGAAAAAATTCTTTCTTTAATCTTGCCAAAACCCCCTTTTCAATTACATACAGGACAGATTTGGTATTTTCAATTGTATACAGAACTCATCTTATGATGAAGAAATGGAGATCTTACTTTGTCATTTTTTGGCAATATTATTTTCAATTTTTCTCTCAACCGCATAGGATTCATATAAACCAATTATTAAATTATTCTTTCTATTTTCTAGGTTGTCTTTTAAGTTTCCTAGTAAGTCTTTTTGTAGTAAGGAATTAAATGCCAGAAAATGCATTTTTAGTAGATACCCTTACTAAAAAACTCGATACTATGATCTCAGTTATTCCTCTTATTTGATCATTGTCCAAGTGAAATTTTGTACTGTATCAGGCCATCCTATTAGTAAGCCAATCTGGTCCGATTTATCATATTTGGATATTATTCATCGATTTAGTCAGATATGTAGAAATATTTCTCATTACCATAGTGCATCCTAAAAAAAGCATAGTTTGTATCGAATAAGGTATACACTTCGACTTTTGTGTGCTAGAACATTGGCCCGTAAACATATAAGTACAGCACGTGCTTTTTTGCAAAGATTAGGTTCGAGATTTTTGCAGAATTCTTGACAAAAGAAGAACAAATTCTTTCTCTAATCTTACCAAAACCCCCTTTGCAATTACATACAGGAGGATTTGGTATTTTCAATTAGATACGGAACTCATCTTATAATGAAGAAATGGACATCTCACTTCGTCAATTTTTGGCAATATTATTTTCAATTTTGCTCTGAACCGCATAGGATTCATATAAACCAATTATTAAATTATTCTTTCTATTTTCTGGGTTATCTTTTAAGTGTCCTAATAAGTCTTTTGATGGTAAGGAATTAAATGCTAGAAAATGCATTTTTAATAGATACTCTTACTAAGAAATTCGATACTATGATCTCAATTATTCGTCTTATTCGATCATTGTCCAACTGAAATTTTGTACTGTATCTGGGAATCCTATTAGTAAGCCAATCTGGTCCGATTTATCATATTGGGATATTATTCATCGATTTAGTCAGATATGTCGAAATATTTCTCATTACCATAGTGGATCCTCAAAAAAGCAGAGTTTGTATCGAATAAGGTATACAATTAGACTTTTGTGTGCTAGAACCTTGACTCGTAAACATAAAAGTACAGCACGTGCGTTTTTGCAAAGATTAGGTTCGAGATTATTGGAAGAAATCTTTTCAAAGGAAGAACAAATCCTTTCTTTAATCTTACCAAAACCACCTTTCAATTACATACAGGACGGATTTGGTATTTTCAGTTGCATACGGAACTCATCTTTTGATGAAGAAATGGAGATCTTACTTTGTCAATTTTAGCAATATTATTTTCAATTTTGCTCTCAACCGCATAGGATTCATATAAACCAATTATTAAATTATTCTTTCTATTTTCTGGGTTATCTTTTAGGTGTACTAATAAGTCTTTTGGTGGTAAGGAATTAAATGCCAGAAAATGCATTTTTAGAAGATACTCTTACTAGGAAACTCGATACTATGATGTCAGTTCTTCCTCTTATTCGATTATTGTCCAAGTGATAGTTTGTACTGTATCAGGCCATCCTATTAGTAAGCCAATCTGGTCTGATTTATCATATTTGGATATTATTCATCGTTTTAGTTAGATATGTAGAAATATTTCTCAATACCATAATGGACCCTCAAAAAAGCAGAGTTTGTATCGAATAAGGTATACACTTCCACTTTTGTGTGCTAGAACTTTGGCTCGTAAACATAAAAGTACAGCACTTGCATTTTTGCGAAGATTAGGTCTGAGATTATTGGAAGAATTCTTTACAAAAGTAGAACAAATTCTTTCTTTAATCTTACCAAAATCCCATTTTCAATTACATACAGGAGGGATTTGATATTTTCAGTTGCATGCGGAACTCATCTTATGATGAAGAAATGGAGATCTTAATTTGTCAATTTTTGGCAATATTATTTTCAATTTTGCTCTCAACCGCATAGGATTCATATAAACCAAGTATTAAATTATTCTTTCTATTTTCTGGGTTACCATTTAAGTGTACTAATAAGTCTTTTGGTGGTAAGGAATTAAATGCCAGAAAATGCATTTTTAGTAGATACTCTTACTAAGAAACTCGATACTATGATCTCAGTTATTCCTCTTATTCGATCATTGTCCAAGTGAAATTTTGTATTGTATCTGCGAATCCTATTAGTAAGCCAATCTGGTCCGATTTATCATATCGGGATATTAGTCATTGATTTAGTCAGATATGTAGAAATATTTCTCATTACCATAGTGGATCCTTAAAAAAGCTGAGTTTGTATCGAATAAAGTATACACTTCGACTTTTGTGTGCTAGAACATTGGCTCGTAAACATAAAAGTACAGCACGTGCTTTTCTGCAAAGATAAGGTTCGAGATTATTGGAAGAATTCTTTACAAAAGAAGAACAAATTCTTTCTTTAATCTTACCAGAACCCCCTTTTCAATTACATACAGGACAGATTTGGTATTTTCAATTTCATACGGAACTCATCTTATGATGAAGAAATGGAGTTCTTTCTTTGTCAATTTTTGGCAAAATTATTTTCACTTTTGCTCTCAACCGCATAGGATTAATATAAACCAATTATTAAATTATTCTTTCTATTTTCGGGGTTATCTCTTAAGTGTGCTAATAAGTCTTTTGGTGGTAAGGAATTAAATTCTAGAAAATAGATTTTTAGTAGCTACTCTTACTAAGAAACTCGATACCATGATCTCAGTTATTCCTCTTATTCGATCATTGTCCAAGTGAAATTTTGTACTGTATCTGGCCATCCTATTAGTATGCCAATCTGGTTCGATTTATCATATTTGGATATTATTCATCGATTTAGTCAGATATGTAGAAATATTTCACATTACCATAGTGAATGCTCAAAAAAGCAGAGTTTGTATCGAATTAGGTATACACTTCGACTTTTGTGTGCTAGAACTATGGCTCGTTACCATAAAAGTAAAGCACGTGCTTTTTTGCAAAGATTAGGTTCGAGATTATCGGAAGAATTCTTGACAAAAGAAGAACAAATTCTTTCTTTAATCTTACCAAAACCCCCTTTTCAATTACATACAGGACGTATTTGGTATTTTCAGTTGCATACGGAACTCATCTTATGATGAAGAAATGGAGATCTTACAATGTCAATTTTTGGGTATATTATTTTCAATTTTATTCTCAACCGCATAGGATTCATATAAACCAATTATTAAATTATTCTTTCTATTTTCTGGGTTATCTTTTAAGTGTACAATTAAGTCATTTGGTGGTAGGGAATTAAATGCCAAAAAATGCATTTTTAGTAGATTCTCTTACTAAGAAATTCGATACTATGATGTCAGTTATTCCTCTTATTTGATCATTGTCCAAGTGAAATGTTGTACTGTATCTGGGCATCCTATTAGTAAGCCAATCTGGTCGGATTTATCATATTTGGATATCATTCAACGATTTAGTCAGATATGTAGAAATATTTCTCATTACCATAGTGGATCCTTAAAAAAGCAGAGTTTGTATCGAATAAAGTATACACTTCGACTTTTGTGTGCTAGAACTTTGGCTCGTAAACATAAAAGTAAAGCACGTGTTTTTTTGCAAAGATTAGGTTCGAGATTATCGGAAGAATTCTTGACAAAAGAAGAACAAATTCTTTCTTTAATCTTACCAAAAAACCCTTTTCAATTACATACAGGACGGATTTGGTATTTTCAGTTGCATACGGAACTCATCTTATGATGAAGAAATGGAGATCTTACAATGTCAATTTTTGGGAATATTATTTTGAATTTTGCTCTCAACCGCATATGATTCATATAAACCAATTATTAAATTATTCTTTCTATTTTCTGGGTTATCTTTTAAGTGTACTATTAAGTCTTTTGGTGGTAGGCAATTAAATGCCAAAAAATGCATTTTTAGTATATTCTCTTACTAAGAAACTCGATACTATGATCTCAGTTATTCCTCTTATTCGATCATTGTCCAAGTGAAATTTTGTATTGTATCTGGGAATCCTATTACTAAGCCAATCTGGTCCGATTTATCATATTTGGATATTATTCATCGATTTAGCCAACTACGTAGCAATATTTCCCATTACCATAGTGGATCCTGAAAAAAGCAGAGTTTGTATCGAATAAAGTGTACACTTCGACTTTTGTGTGCTAGAACATTGGCTCGTAAACATAAAAGTACAGCACGTGCTTTTCTGCAAAGATTAGGTTCGAGATTATTGGAAGAATTCTTTACAAAAGAAGAACAAATTCTTTCTTTAATCTTACCAGAACCCCCTTTTCAATTACATACAAGACGGATTTGGTATTTTCAATTGCATACGGAACTCATCTTATGATGAAGAAATGGAGATCTTTCTTTGTCAATTTTTGGCAAAATTATTTTCAATTTTGCTCTCAACCGCATAGGATTAATATCAACCAATTATTAAATTATTCTTTCTATTTTCGGGGTTATCTTTTAAGTGTGCTAATAAGTCTTTTGTTGGTAAGCAATTAAATTCTAGAAAATAGATTTTTAGTAGCTACTCTTACTAAGAAACTCGATACAATGATCTCAGTTATTCCTCTTATTCGATCATTGTCCAAGTGAAATTTTGTACTGTATCTAGCCATCCTATTAGTTTGCCAATCTGGTTCGATTTATCATATTTGGATATTATTCATCAATTTAGTCAGATATGTAGAAATATTTCACATTACCATAGTGCATGCTCAAAAAAGCAGAGTTTGTATCGAATTAGGTATACACTTCGACTTTTGTGTGCTAGAACTATGGTTCGTAACCATAAAAGTAAAGCACGTGCTTTTTTGCAAAGATTAGGTTCGAGATTATCGGAAGAATTCTTGACAAAAGAAGAACAAATTCTTTCTTTAATCTTACCAAAACACCCTATTCAATTACATACAGGACGTATTTGGTATTTTCAGTTGCATACGGAACTCAACTTATGATGAAGAAATGGAGATCTTACAATGTCAATTTTTGGGAATATTATTTTCAATTTTTCTCTCAACCGCATAGGATTCATATAAACCAATTATTAAATTATTCTTTCGATTTTCTGGGTTATCTTTTAAGTGTACAATTAAGTCATTTGGTGGTAGGGAATTAAATGCCAAAAAATGCATTTTTAGTAGATTCTCTTACTAAGAAATTCGATACTATGATGTCAGTTATTCCTCTTATTCGATCATTGTCCAAGTGAAATGTTGTACTGTATCTGGGCATCCTATTAGTAAGACAATCTGGTCGGATTTATCATATTTGGATATCATTCAACGATTTAGTCAGATATGTAGAAATATTTCTCATTACCATAGTGGATCCTCAAAAAAGCAGAGTTTGTATCGAATAAGGTATACACTTCGACTTTTGTTTGCTCGAACTTTGGCTCGTAAACATAAAATTAAAGCACGTGCTTTTTTGCAAAGATTAGGTTCGAGATTATCGGAAGAATTCTTGTCAAAAGAAGAACAAATTCTTTCTTTAATCTTACCAAAATCCCCTTTTCAATTACATACAGGACGGATTTGGTATTTTCAGTTGCATACGGAACTCATCTTATGATGAAGAAATGGAGATCTAACAATGTCAATTTTTGGGAATATTATTTTCAATTTTGCTCTCAACCACATAGGATTCATCTAAACCAATTATTAAATTATTCTTTCGATTTTCTGGGTTATCTTTTAAGTGTACTATTAAGTCTTTTGGTGGTAGGGAATTAAATGCCAAAAAATGCATTTTTAGTAGATTCTCTTACTAAGAAATTCGATACTATGATGTCAGTTATTCCTCTTATTCGATCATTGTCCAAGTGAAATGTTGTACTGTATCTGGGCATCCTATTAGTAAGCCAATCTGGTCTGATTTATCATATTTGGATATTATTCAACGATTTAGTTAGATATGTAGAAATATTTCTCATTACCATAGTGGATTCTCAAAAAAGCAGAGTTTGTATCGAATAAGGTATACACTTCGACTTTTGTGTGCTAGAACTTTGGCTCGTAAACATAAAAGTAAAGCACGTGCCTTTTTACAAAGATTAGGTTCGAGATTATTGGAAGAATTCTTTACAAAAGAAGAACAAATTCTTTCTTTAATCTTGCCAAAACCCGCTTTTCAATTACATACAGGGCGGATTTGGTATTTTCAGTTGCATACGGAACTCATCTTATGATGAAGAAATGGAGATCTTACTTTGTCAATTTTTGGCAATATTATTTTCAATTTTGTTCTCAACCGCATAGGATTCATATAAACAAATTATTAAATTATTCTCTCTATTTTTTGGGTTATCTTTTAAGTGTGCTAATAAGTCTTTTGGTGGTAAGGAATTAAATGCCAAAAAATGCATTTTTAGTAGATACTCTTACTAAGAAACTCGATACTATGATCTCAGTTATTCCTCTTATTTGATCATTGTCCAAGCAAAATTTTGTATTGTATCTGGGAATCCTATTAGTATGCCAATCGGGTCTGATTGAACATATTTGGATATTATTCATCGATTTAGTCAGATATGTTGAAATATTTCTCATTACCATAGTGGATCCTCAAAAAAGCAGAGTTTGTATCGAATAAAGTATACACTTCAACTTTTGTGGGCTAGAACTTTGGCTCGTAAACATAAAAGTACAACACGTGCTTTTCTGCAAAGATTACATTTCAGATTATTGGAAGAATTCTTTACAAAAGAAGAACAAATACTTTCTGTAATCTAACCAGAACCCCGTATTTTCAATTGCATACGGAACTCATCTTATGAGGAAGAAATGGAGATCTTTCTTTGTCAATTTTTGGCAAAATTATTTTCAATTTTGCTCTCAACCGCATAGGATTCATATAAACCAATTATTAAATTATTCTTTCTATTTTCGGGGTTATCTTTTAAGTGTGCTAATAAGTCTTTTGGTGGTAAGGAATTAAATTCTTAGTAGATACTCTTACTAAAAAAATCGATACTATGATCTCAGTTATTCCTCTTATTCGATCATTGTCCAAGTGAAATTTTGTACTGTATCTGGCCATCCTATTAGTAAGCCAATCTGGTCCGATTTATCATATTTGGATATTATTCATCGATTTAGTCAGATATGTAGAAATATTTCTCATTACCATAGTGGATGCTCAAAAAAGCAGAGTTTGTATCGAATAAGGTATACACTTCGACTTTTGTGTGCAAGAACTTTGGCTCGTAAACATAAAAGCACAGCACGTGCTTTTTTGCAAAGATTTGGTTCGAGATTATTGGAAGAATTCTTTACAAAAGCAGAACAAATCCTTTCTTTAATCTTACAAAAACCCCCTTTTCAATTACATACATGATGGATTTGGCATTTCCAATTGCATTCGGAACTCATCTTATGATGAAGAATTGGAGATCTTACTTTGTCAATTTTTGGCAATATTATTTTCAATTTTGCTCTCAACCGCATAGGATTCATATAAACCAATATTAAACACTTTCTTTCTTTCTATTTTTTGGTATCTTTTAAGTGTGCTAATAAGTCTTTTGGTGGTAAGGAATCAAATTCTTTGTAGATACTCTGACTAAGAAACTCGATACTATGATCTCAGTTATTCCTCTTATTCGATCATTGTCCAAGTGAAATTTTGTACTGTATCTGGCCATCCTATTAGTAAGCCAATCTGGGCCGATTTATCATATTTGGATATTATTCATCGATTTAGTCAGATATGTACAAATATTTCTGATTACCTTAGTGGATCCTCAAAAAAGCAGAGTTTGTATCGAATAATGTATACACTTCGACTTTTGTGTGCTAGAACTTTGGCTCGTAAACATAAAAGTAAAGCACG